>JAOXJP010116353.1:0-27987 GCA_025762735.1 Platanus orientalis
ACATTTTGTACTGAGTTTGAGCAAACCTTGGCAAGGCTCAGTCTGGCCCAATTGACAGCCCTAAACTCTTAACTGCCCCATTCGCATGCCACTCCAAATATGGAGTTGTGGGTCCCACCTCATGGGAGGGACCCCAATAAAAATTTTGACTTACATTTTTTTTTTTTTTTTGATAAATGATTTACACTTGTTCCTAGAAATATGCTACCTACTGAGAGGCTAAGACACCTTAGGCAATTAAAATGGTTTGTCCTTACAATCGAATGAGTAATGCTGCTAATCACAAAAAATAATATTTAGTGATGTTTAATTAATATAATTATAATCAAGATTAGATAGTAGTTTGGCCACAACCTCACCTTACATACAAGGAAATAAGGGGTTGTTGAATCCGGTGGTTGTTAGTGCGTTATTAAATACTTAATACCAATTTGTAATATAATAAGCATGAGAGTTTCTATTGTGATACAAATGAGAGAGAGAGAGAGAGAGAGAGAGAGAGAGTTATTAGGATGATTTATAGAGTAGTTACAAATGTAAAATATACTCATAAAGAAAAGAAACTTAATTTTTTATGTGGGATCCTTATCAAGTTAAATATCATGTAGATTATTATACTATATATTATATTTACAGACAAACTTTAAATTCTAAAAACTTTAAATACTAATGGAGCTGTAATGGCCACCCTGGTTTTCTGTTTTTAGAATGATAGTGATGTTGAAAGAAAGAGAGAAAAATTGGTAGAGCTTCCTTTGGTTGATATAGTAACATATCTACAATATAATATACTCTTATATATGAGTAGCCCACTAGAGTCTTCAACATCAAATGAGCTTTTGACCAGTTTGTTCTCCATTTAAACTTTATACCTAATATATATGAAAATTGATTTATAAAGAAGCACTTGTTAGGATTGCAATGCTTTTATCAAAGGATCTTGGGATGCAATAAAAACATCACCGAATAAAAATAAACACACAAGAACACCACAACACACAAGATTTACAAGGAAAACCCCAAACTGGGGAAAAACCACGAAGTCATATAAACAATTTCACTATTCTGGAAGAACGATGAGTTCTAAATGCTTTCAAGCTTCACAAAACCACTCCATTTCTCTCTTGAGCACTCAATCTATCTCAATCTTTCTATCCAAGACATCCAAAACCATATATTTATACCTAAGGAATTTAGGGTTATTCAAACTCTTCACAAAAGTACACTTTTGTCTTCCTGTACGCGAGCATGACTCTTTTTCTATATCTGGACAGTTCAATCGATGAAGCTATTTTTTGATCGATCGAAATATGTCTAGCCTTCTTTGCTCAATTTATCCAAATGTTTATGTTTAAATTAACTCCTCCTTATTCGATCGATCCAATGGTTCCCAATTTAGATGAACCTCATTCTGCTCTATCTATCAAAACCCCTTTTAATTAATCAAACAGGTCAGTCTAACCTGAGATTGATTACCAACTCCTCCTTGGTTCTTTAGTAACATTGGGCTACACAACCAACAATCTCCCACTTTAAGCTTGATCACAACCATCTTGGACGACTACTGGCAACACTTATTAAGAGACTTCTTCTCCTATGAAATTCTTGTGGCTTTACTCCATTATCCTCACACTTGAAGACCAGCTGAAGCTTTACACAACTTTAGTTTCTCTATAATAACCACCGTAGTGAACATGTTTGCAGGATTCTTACTTGTATTCTTCTCCAATCTCAACACCATGTTTTCTAGAAGTAACTGTATAAAATGATACCTCTTGACAATGTGTTTGGTTCTAGTATAAAATGTTGAATTCTTCGCAAAAGATGAATGGTATTCTGATTGTCACTGTAGAACTTGTTATTCTTTTGCTTCTTACACAACTTTTCTATTAAGTTTTGCGACCAAATCATCCCCTTGCTAGCTTATGTAGCTACAATGTACTTCACTTTTGTAGTAGGTATCACAACTATCATCTACAGTTGTGATACCCAGCTTACTATTGTTTCTTACACATCATGAGTAGATTGCATTAACCAAGTGGTCAACACTCTTAAGCCTTTTATTGTGGATCATTCAGCAGTGGGTTGTTGGGCCATTGGCATTTGTATTCTTTTCTTATTTTCTAATCATTTTTACTACATTGCAATGTAGTAAAATGTAGTAAAATGATTAATGTTCTTTGTTATTATGTTAATCATTTTTGTCATTAGTAAGTGGAAGATTGCACTTGCATGTGTTATTCACATAAAAATCTATCTATGATCCTCCCTGGTTTCACTGCTACCCCTCGAGTAGATAAATCCTTACGGTGCCAATAATAAGGGGGAGCCCGAATCTTCTGCAAAAGTACCAAATGGTGTCTTTGTAAAAGAAGGAGGGTCCCCACTCCTTTGCAAAACTATCAAAAATAGTATTTTGATCAACAAATGAGCGGGAAGAAATAATGAAATATATCGTAATATAGTATATTCTCGTGCTTAGGGCAAGCCCAGCTTGTAAATTAGCCCAAAAGGCTTGGCCCAAGATTGGGCTTGACAAAGCCTTGTGCCTAAATTGAAGCCTGATCTTTATGTCAAGCAATGACCAGGCCTATCCTGGCCTGACTACCCAAACTTAAGCCCAAAGTCCGAGTCCCATTATATAGATACGTGATTTTTTATATGAATATAGCATCTTTATAAATTTTTGCATAAATATAATTTTTTTTTATGAATAACTAATTTTATTAAGAGAGGAAAAAAGATAACAAATATATAATACAACAAAAAACAAATGAAAAGATCAACTTAGTTAATCAAAAGATAAAGAAGAGGAATAAAGACATGAGGGCCAATCCCTAATAAGGTCGTTGAGGGAGAAATGTTGAAACTCTATGACAGTTAAAGCTCATGATGCAACATAAAAAACAATAGTATCAGTAACCTCCATGTAGTGTTTTGAGTTTCCATAAAAAATTCTTCTATTCTGCTCTCTCCATAGACCCCAGCAAACTCCATGAATAATGATTGCCCAGAAATTTTTTTCCAATAGTATCAAGGAACCAACCATTCCATTGATTTATAAAATCCATCAAATTCCTAGGCATAACACAAGAGATATTCATTCGATTTAAGAAGTAGTTCCAAACAGCTCTAGAAACGGCAATGAATCATAATATGATCTCCAGTTTCCCCATCCTTCCACTAAAGGGGGCATATATTAGAGGATAACGACATATAAGGTCGTCTTCCTTGAAACATGTCCATAGTGTGTATTTGATTTAGAGATACAATCCATAAGAAAGTTTAGACGGGGGAGGGAGGGAGCCAAGTAAGACCATTTTTTTTAATATTCCAGATAAGAAGGAGAAGTGTGTGTAGAATTGTTTTTTATTAATTTTATATAAAAAATCCAATCTGATAATGATAGATCCTTTTATTATTGGATCAAACTCAGATGTACCCTCAATTCTATCTAATTACCATCAGATTATATCTATATATGCATTATAACCAGTGATTGCCCCATTAAGGCTGCGTTTGGCATTGCTTAAAATAAGTACTTATAGTGACTTTTGCTTTAAAAAAAAGCATAAAAATGCTATTTTTGGCATTTGGCATTCGGCATTCGTGAAATAAGTACTTTTGTAATAAGCATAAGCTGAAAAAGTGCTTTAAGCTGAAGCAGTTTTTCACTTGCTTATTGCTTATTGCTTAAATAATTTTGTAGAAGAACCACCTGTGTTAAAATTTTATAAAACTTTCATAACAAATAGACAAATATATCTCTCATAAAACAAGAAAATACCAATATTATCCAAGTAAAAACCTAATCGAGCCCAACGTCCTTTTTCTTTTTCCAACCGTCTCCTACATTTCTAGCAGTAATGGATGACTATTAAGAGAACTAATTGATTCTCCCTCAAGAGATCTAATTTAATCCAACGTCTTGGTTTTCTATTTCTATCCAACATCTAGGCCTTGCTTCCCTTCTCTTATCTCCATCACACCAAAGGTTGGATGCCAAACAACTCTTTATTCTCTAACAAAACTTGAAGCAATAACATGTGTGATCATTTTCTTTTATTTCTATCTTAACTGAAGCTAGTATAACTTTTTATTTTTTATTTTATTTTTAGCTTTTAATTTTTTAAATAAAACTTATATAGATTTTCTTTGTATATATTATATTTTTTTTGTTTTTTGTTTTTTGTTCAATTTATAATGCTCTATTTTTGCTCAATCTGCAAAAGCTTTGTTTTACGGTAAAAATATTTAATGTGTGTAGTTTTTCCTCTTTCTCTATATATATCTCTCTCTCCCTCCACTAGGACCCGATTTGTAGTGTTTGGTAGTTCTTACTGATGAGTGCAGTGACATTAAATAATAAACAATGAAGCTCTAGTATAAATGGATCTCCTACTATATCTACTTATTAGACCGTTTTATTCACTTCTTGCCTCTATATCTCTCTCTAGAAACCCAAACCCAGCTCTGGTTTCTCTCACTTTATTATTATCTTTTTAAATTTCTTTTCCTTTCCATGTCTTGCAAGATATCGTATCTAGAATCAGTAGATCAGAGCTTGGTTTCAGTTTATTTGTAGACATGCAGACTTCATCTAGAAGATATTTTATATAGTTTTTTCTTTACTTTGTCTGGATTTGTTCTCTCTCTTCTTTTTTTTTGCCTCCCCTATAAATCAGTTTTAGGAATAAAAGTTTGATCTGGCGTAGTGGATGACCAAGAGGGCAAATGAAACTATTCAATCATGCACATTCATCTTCACAAATTGTAATTGAATGTTGCTTTGGGGCCTTGAAAGCTCGTTTCCCTATTTTAAAGAAGATGATTCATTACCCAATCCCTACACAAATGTATATTGTTGCTGCTACAATGGCTATTCATAACTTCATTCGACAAACACAAATGGATAACTGGTTATTTGAAGAGTATGAGAATGAAGATCAAGACTATGATGAGAACAGACAATAGATGATGAAATTAAAGTAAATAATATGGTGCATGAATAACAACAACAGGAAATGGAAGAAGTATGAGATCGAATTGCAATTGTCATAGCGCAAGCTTCTAGGAACATTCCATTTAATTAAGTATTTTTTTGTTGGCATTTAATAGATATTTAAAACTTGTTTTGACATTTAAAACTCATATTAGTTGCATAACTTGTTTAGGCTTTGATGTTTTTTTTATTGGCATTTGCGACTTTAGTTGATTAACTAATACTACATTTAGTTGATTATCATACATGTGTGGGGCATATATATGTCTTCAAGGGTATATGAGTCATTGAGTCATCTTTTTAGTAAGATAAGTACTTTTTTACCAAACAAATTTATTTATGTCATAAGTGTTTAAATTGTTAATAAGTATTTAATTATTTGTGTTTACCAAACGAAAATGTGTTTCAATAAGTGCTTTTAAATAAGTGTTTTTTAAAAGTACTTATTTATAAGCACTTATTATGAAATAAGCAATGCCCAACGCAGCCTAAGCATTGAGTCAACAACTAGAAGGTTATCGGTAGGGTAAAATCCCACATGTGATATTTTACTTTGATGATTTTAATTAAACATATACATGTTCAAATCTAATCTTAGTCTGACTCGATTCTAATCTGGATCCAATAACTTTATAGCCGACAGATTTCAGATCACATATCCTACAAATATAGAATTGTTTTTTTATTATTTTTATATAATATACTAATAAACCTTGTTCCAGTCCAAATCCACCTGAGGCCCATAGAATAAAGTTGGGCCGGCTTAGGCCTTGATTTGGGCTTTCCCCTGGGCCTACTAAGGCCAAGACCCGGACCAGCCCATGCACACCCCTACTTGTGCTTGGCTTTCCATAGGGATTTCTCTACACAAGACATAACAGAGGATATTGACTCACCCTTGTATAGGTGGCAGTCTATGAATGCGTAGTTTGGCCACTTCCATCTTGCTTAGGTAGACAACAGGTGTATTCTGTACAATTGTCATACCTTATACATCCTATTGAAAGATTACAATGTCCATTCCTTAAAGTTTTGCTTTTCTTGTAGTAACCCAATAACTGTTCATTCAATCTCTAAACTTATAGATTCAATCTCCAAATTAAGTCTTAAGTAAGTGTCTTTTTTCTTTCTTTTTCCCACATATTCAATTTAAGTGATTCCAATTTTTATTTTTTTTTAAATCTTCTTGACATGGTGAAAAAAGTATTGAATTTGGTAACACTAACTACATGAGTGTTGATAGCCGTGGATTTGGCATGGAGGTTGGAGCTTTATCGCATGTTGATTATGATAGTGATGCACGGAGAATTTTTTTTTTTTTTTCTAAGTTGAGTTGTGGAAGAAACAATACTTTATTTTAAGGCTTTATTATTAAATGACGATAATGCTAATCAACAGTGGTTAATAAATAAAAACAAGAATTAATCAATGGATGAACGTTGATCATAGAATGAAGGTGGTGTTACATGATTCAGGATGGCAAGATTAGAAAAAGTTGGATAGCTTTTTTTGTGAATGTTAGAAAGAAAAATTCGATTAATGATGCACGGACTAGATGAATATGGAATGTTTCTTTGAAAGGTGTGCACATTTTGACATGTGTGAATGTGAAATAGTTGATTAGCCCAAAGGATCCTATCCTGTGAGTATATTTATCTACATGCACAAGAGAAGGGAGAGAGTGGATTGTATCCGCTCCGCTCTGCCCCGTCAGGGGTGGGCACATCAGCGCCGACAAGTGATTTTTACTTTTTGGTGGGTGCATATCACTTATGAATGCTGATGTGCCCGCCCCCTGATACGGTGTAGAGAGGAGCGGAAGTTAAGAGGAGCGGATACAAGTTCTCTCGAGATGGGACAATGATACCAAGGCTGCAATGACGTTTGGATCCTTTTACTTTGTGCCCGTGGCAGCTTCGGCACCTGTATGTAGAATGTAAGGCTATTTTGATGGCTCGTCCTTCCCCCCGTCTTTACTATCCTAGTTTGGTCGCAAGTCCATCTATGCAGAGTATGAGGAGAAAAGTGGTTGAACCCCCACCAAATATAATAATCTCCATCATTAATCTAAACTTGAGGCTATAATTACTGGAACCTATTTAAACAAAGTGATATTTTGGATATATTTAAATTGCAAATTTTGCTTGAAGAAGAATTATATTAGTCTTAAAATCCTTCCCTAAAAGATAAAAAAGAAAGCCAGATCCCCCTATATCCAATCAAGCATGAAGTCTAAATTCGAGGAGAACAAAAACTACATCTTTTGAGATATTAGTACAAATTCCTTGATTGTCAGCCGCGATCTCTTTAAAGAGATCAACCCTGAAGGTCATTTTCAAGGAGACTCACACTACCATTAATGAAGTTGCCTTGGAGCTTCACATCTTCAATCTAATCAAGCATGAAGCCCATAATCAAGAAAGGTATTCCACCACTATATGGAGAGCAATGTTGTCTAGCCCTTGTTTTTACTAACAGTTAACTGGTAATCAGAGGCGCTTAATCATGCTGAATTTTGGCCCAAACAAGAACTCATTGAGTTGGGACACGCATAACGGTCAGTCATGGCTGCCTAGACCTCTTCTAGGGGTCTTTTGAATAGGACACCCAAGCAGACTCCAATTTGGAAATCGTTTCTCAACCAGGTTGGGATCAAAATTTTGATTTACAATTAAGGATGAGATACTTTAAGCTAATAAATGGTTTGTCCTTGCAATCAAAGGAGCAATGCTGCCAATCACAAAAAATAATAATAAGTAATATTCAATTTGTAGAATTTTAGTCAAGATTGGATAGGAGTCTTGCCAAAACCTCACCTTACATACTGGAAAATAAGGGGTTGATGTGATTTGGTGTATGGTTAGTATGTTATTAAATACTTAATGTCAATTTGTAATATAATAACTACAAAAGCTTCTGGTTTTTTTTTTTAATAGTGTTGGATCCATATCAAGTTAAATATCATGGAGATTATACTTTATATGAGTAGCTCACTAGAGTATTCAACATCAAAGGAGCTTTTGACCAGGTTTTTCTCCCTTTAAACTTTCTTACTGTTAATATATTAAAATTGATTTATCAACAGTGGCCTAAAAGTAAGAAGAGACAATACTTCGGGTCATCCCCATGTTCCAATTTCCAACCTACAAAAGCTAAATATAACTAGTGTCTATGGTATTTAGTATGAGGTAGCCTCTTTTTTTGTTTGATAGGTAAACGTTAGTGGTTAATTGATTAGTAGGTGAAGACGGGTTTTGAACCCAAGTCTGTGGTACGACACCCACAAACTTTACCAACTTAGCAAGCTGGCATCTTCTATGAGTAGGCTTTTCAACTGAGGATGGTCATTGAGTGCCGATTCCATTCAAATTTTCTCTGATTTGCTTCTTTCTTTTCTTCAGTATAAAAACAGAGATTGTATCACTTGTGACATGATCACATGATCATGTCACATCTATGATCAACATATATGGGTGACTTGTAACAGCTCACCGATACATCAACGCAAAGATCCTCTACAATTAAAAAGTGTGCAGTTAATTAGCGGTCATACTCAATACACGACACATGTAAAAAATGGGCCTGTTTTAAAACTCCTACCTATTTTTTACCACATGTCGTATGCTACACTTCTTTAACTATAGAGGATCCCGGCCCATACAGAAAACCTGCTTATTGATGATTCCTTGAAGTAACCCACATGCCACATGGCATCTTGTGGAGTATCCAGCAGTCATGGGCCTAAGGCCTGCCCAGTGTCCACAACACAGGGCTTCTTGATCCAACACCGAGGAACACATGGGTCAAGATTACCCTCCTGCTGACTTGTGTCCGAGGAGTAGAAGACATGGAAAAAGGTCATGTCCAACGACACTGATAACACTTATGGATCCAGGATATATTATTAACCCTATCAAATTAAATATTCAAAACCATAACAATCTCAAACGTAAGTTTTTGTTTTTGGCTGGAGAGATATCTCGGGGCTCAAACAAGGAACGGCAAGTGGATTTCAATCTCTTTAAATTTTTAATCTCTTCTGGGGCATTTTAACGTAGTGGGAGCATCCATACATATCCTCCATTTTAGCGTGAGAGAGAAGTTTTTGACCTTCTAGACCCTAGAGCTGGCCATCCATGCAACGTCACTGAATACAACAGAATTTCACTACATCATATATCCTGTGGTTGGTGAACGGATTCAAGTAGCTCTGACCTCTAGTTTCCGAATCTCTCAACAAGGATGACATGAAGCCATGATTTTGATTTCAGTTCTCTCTTCTCAAAACCAGGGGCATCTAGGAAGGAGGTTCCTTTTTAAAGAACACAGACAATCATTCTCCTTTATTAAACTATGATTTCGTATTGTTTTTTTTTTTTTTGGGTAATCACTATATATATATATATTATCCATTCGTGGTGTGCCAAAATCTTAGGCTGCATTTGGCAGCCACCCTGTAATGAAATCATTTCATTTGAGTTTTTTAAGGCTTTTGAAATCACAACGGGATTGTTTGTAATCAACTCATTCAGATTTGCAATGATTTGTACCTGATAATATAAGTCATTTCATTTTATAAAAAAACCTAAAATGACTTCATTTCTAGTTGTAGATTACAAATCAGTATAAATTTGAAAGAATTCGTTAGGAAACCATCATCTCATGGCTATAAATGCCTAGAGAAACTCTAATGAAATGATTACATTACAGGTGGCTGCCAAACATGTTATTATTGTATAGTTTGAATCATCCCCATTTTAAATGGAATAATATTCCCCCAATTCCAATCAATCAGCGATACCGAGAAGGGGTAATTTGGAAACTACACAGGAGATATGGGAGTCTGAACAAATGCAGAGGATAGTACCTCCCAAACGAGCCTCTTAACTCACGCTCCTCTCTGTCCCATGTCAGGGGACGGGCACATTAGCACCAACAAGTGATTTTCACTTTTTGTGGGGGTGTATTTCACTTGTCGGCGCTGATGTACCCACCCCCTGACATGCAGCAGAGAGGAGTATTAGATAAGAGGAGCGGATACAATCCACTCTCCTCCCAACCCTTAATGTGTGTTAATCTAAAATTTCAAATCATTCGTCAACCTTCCTTAGTTTATTAGGAAAGGAAAAGAAAATGATTCCACTGCCACATCAGTAGCCCCACAATGCCACCGGCAAGCGAGGTGCAGATGTCAACTCAATTCATTACAAAATTGCTGCCAATGGGGTTTGAGAACCCAACCTCTCCAATCGTACCATCTCTTCTGAGTTGACGAGTCTAATATACACTTGGAATATCAGAAACACCCCAGTAGAAATAGTGGACCAAAATTGTTCTACATATTTGCTACATCCTTTCCTCATGTGATAAGTTTCTGTCGCCAATGCCAAATCCTCATGTGGCTGCGGCACCATCCTCCCATAACGGAGGTTAGGGATCAAATCGCCTTAGCTGATGTTGTGCATGTGGTTGCCTGCTCCATTATCATGTACAGGTTCTGACGTACCTACATACAACGATTGTCATGTACGGTGGTGGAGCCACAGAGAAGTTGCCCCCCCCCTCTACATACAACGATTGTGATGCACAGTGGCGGAGCCACATAGAAGTTGCCCCCCCACTCTCAATGTCTGAGTACACCCGTAGGACTGGTGAGTGGTAATGGATTGGTACTGAAAAAATCATGATTGTAATGGCTTGCCCCCCTTACGTGAGAATCCCCTAGTCATGTAGGCCTGGTGGTGGGATCAAAAAAAGAGTTAGGTTTCAATCTGACAGCCACCAGTGGGTTTTTATGTTTTTTTCCTTAAAATTAGAAAACCATGACTTTTCAAGAACCAGTAATTATAGAGGAGTCAAAAACATGATATATTTACAATTGTGCCTAATATTTGGTGCGACCCCCAAAAGTGAGCCTAAGGTGAACAAGCTAATGAAAACTCTATTTGATGGGCAACCTCCTGTAACTAAAATAACCACCAAGGCTGGGAAGCCTTTTTGGCTTATGAAAAGATCCTCTACTGCAACCTTATGACCTGTTAAGGTCTTGCCTAACAGCGGTGGACTCATATCTCCTGAGACGCCCCCCCCCCCTGTGCCACCCCCATGAGGTACGACACATTGGTGGAAAAGAAGTGAATTAAGGCAGGACCTTAACTGGTCATACGGCGACATCTAAAAAAATTATTATGAAAAAAAATTTCCACACCCAAATTTGTTTCCTTGTGCCTCCACATCACACACACACACACACACACACACATATATATATATATTAGCTTCTTTTTAGGTACCTACCTATTCCTTTGAATATCTTTTTATTACCCTTATACATCCCTTATTTTGGTTACCTATTGTTTTATTTGGAAATCCTTTTTATGGTTTTACCCCTATAAATCCATCCTTTATGTGTGGGGACATATAAATTGGGTGTACGAGATCCTTTCTTAAATGGTATTTGCTTTTAGCTGACCTCTTCTACTTCACCTCCATTTTAAGTTTTTGAATGGACAACATAGTATGATCAAGTTTCAAACCGTGTCATTTTCATCCGTTGGACAGTGTGGAGGATATGTTTCCAAATCTCCTGCCTTGACCATGTTCTACCGTTCTAATTGTAATTTTCTTTGTCCCTCTTTTATGCTATTGCATGGAGCATGTGGGGTGACTAAGTGGTAGTTCCTACTTCCTATCTTGGAAGTTTCATGTGTACCTAGGATGGAATATGACCATTTTTATCAAAAAAATAAAAAATGGAATATAATTATTATTTGGTGTATTAGTATATTTGGAAAATAATGGGGATATGCCACTTGGCTTTAGATTGATAGCTTTCGTGACCTTTTGTCAATTCTCACAATTTTTTTACGAGTAGATAGATAGAAGGAAAGATGTGAGATCTTGTTGACTTAGATATTTAGATGGTCAATGAGCATCTATTCAGCCAAGTAAGGCTTGTTTGGAAATACCCAAAAGAATAGAAAGGAGAAAAAAATAAAGGAACCCAACCGTAGAAAAGGAAAGGAAAAAAGAATCCAATGAGAAAGAAAGAGAATAAATAAAGGAACCCTTGTGGGACCCTTCATATCAATAGCCTTTGCTTCCTCCAGTCTACTAATAGGAAAGGGAATATATATATATATATATATGAACAAAAATGCCTTAAAAGGAAGAGCACTCTAGGCAGCAAAGGCTATCGAACTTTTTTCTCGCCCATTCATATTAAAGTGTAGAGAGTGGAAGAAGGATAGAAGTATAATGTTACAGAAAGCTAGTAAAAGAGAGGAAATGACAGAAAGTTAGAAATGTATTTGAGAGAGGTTGATTATTTAGAAAAGCTTTACTTGGAAAGATGAATGGGTGACCCCAAGAAAGGCATCATTGGCTTGGAAGAAAGCATAAAAGGTAAAAACACTGAAAAAGGGGTCTTAGGATTCCAACTTTCACATCCTTTCACTTTTTATTTTCAGATGGCTAATGTGCACGCCACATAAAAGTGGCAGCAGACCAGACGAGGACTCAAATAGAACTCGGTCATTGAGAGGTAGGACTTGATGGGTTACCCCTTCTGGTTAAAATCTAAGGTAAGTGGTCATAGATTATTCAATTCAAAGCTCAACTCCATAAAAATCATACCATGGAGTGACTGTTAGCTCATGAGAGTAAAATGTCAATTGATTTGAGTCAATGATCTTGATTTCACTCACCCCAAATACGAAAAGTAAAAAAAAAGCAATGTTAAGGCCTAGGTGAGTTGATGGCTAAGGTCACTTGCTACATGATGATAAATGGCAGTATTACAATGGTGCCATATCAAGTGCACCACACTCCTGATGTGACCACTCTGGAGGGAGAATCAAAAACCTTCAAAAAGTGAATTGATTCCATGTCCCATCAGGGTTGTGGTACATATGATATCATCCTTGTTACAATAGGGTCTATCAGCACTATATATTTAGGAGAGAAGGACACGTTATTACCTCCCAAGGAAAGAGACATGGGTTTTGGATTCACTAGTAGTATTCCGCAGGTGAATGTGTTGACGTCTTTCATTATCAACTTGCGACAGCAGTTGCTCTGCCAACAACCAATGAAATAGATCTTTCATCATCTTCCACAAGTGTAAATGTTTAAGGATGAGTCTCCACTCCTTTTACACCTAAGAATGACAACTCTGCTGCTGTGGACTCCACGACCCATACATAGAGATGAAATCATCGCCAGCCAGATGAGAGTGACATCACACCACAACCAGACAACACATGACACGATACCTTACAAAAAGTGTCTCCACCTCAAGAAAGGAGGATATTTTAACTAATACCTAATAGATATTATCTTTAAAAAATTTATAAAATACCCTTTGTCAATAATAGGCATTACTGAGTAGCTGGCGTGATTTCTTTGGTCAGAGCTGTGGGTGTCAAATCAAGTGCACCACACTCCTGATGTGACCACTCAGGAGGGAGAATCAAAAACCTCCAAAAAGTGAATTGATTCCACCCCCTGACTGGTCCCATCAGGGTGTGGTACATACGATATCATCCCATCTTGGTGGCCTCCTGTGTCCTCTTGTTCTGGCACAACACTTATTACCAGGAGCAGAATCCGGGATAAGCATAAGCATGGGGGGTTCAGCAAGTCTGATTGGCGAAGGATGCTCCCATATCAGTAACAGGTGGCAATTTGTCAGTCCTCACCACATCCACAACGTCATCAAAGTGAGTGCCACCACCGACGAGCTGCCCTTCTGACATCGAAACAGTCTGGGACTCATGATTTGTCCTGACAAGAATATTCTCAACAGGCGGCTTGTTAACAATGCCCTGATTTAAGCTTTCACTCTATCTCTATGGCCATTGTTTGTATCACAAGAACTCGGATGGATGTATCTGTATTGACCTGATCACCTTCGATAAGGCTCATGTTTTCGTCATTTGCCTCCAATCTTTTCACCTAGTAGAGGAATTTCAGTATTCTACTCCTCTTGTGTGGAGACTGTCATGTTATCTGGGGCCTCTCGCAAAGACGGAACTTCTAAAGACTCTTCTTAATCCGTGCCTGAATTAAAGTAAGGAGGAAGAAGGGTCACATTCACAACAGGAACCTTTAATATACTCTCAATGATTGTCTCTTCCTCGACAATAGTTTTCAATGGAGGTGATGTAGCAATTTCCTCAATTGTGTCAAGCCTTGACTTAACATTCATAGTTGTGTCCATTTTGGCATTTACTACTGGTGTTTCAGAAGATGGAGGTTCAATTCTCGATGTTGTCTACGAAAAGAATAGGATGGAAAAGTCAAACAATTGAGAAATGAAAAATGTACTCAAAGAAAGATGAGAATCAAAACCTTGCCACTTATAGCAGAACTTGGGATCACACATGTGTCTTGACACCAGAATTTCTTCGGTGTCTACCATTGCGTCGGTAGCTCTAGATGAGCCACCCACCTCATATACATTCCCTATAAAACCATAAGGAAATAACCGCTCAACTTCTATAGTTTTTTTCTACAACTCAATTGCCTTACGTACCTGCTCATCATTCTGATCTTCTATTAATGTGGCCGAATCCACACCACCTTGATCTTTCAGGGATAATGCAATGTCTTTTGCAGTATCATGAAACTTGTCAGCATCAGCTTCCACATGCGAATTCTCTTGGACATCTCGAGAATCTCAAAATCCTGCAAGAACTGAGGAAAGTCCACCTCTAAATAGCCTAGGCACTTGCTTTCTTCATGAGAGATCCTGGGCACCTCGCAAATGATACCCGCCCTCATCCTAAAAGGCAATTATATGATTCTCTGACCTTTCTTATATCCGAAGTGGGCTATCCAGCATGCCATAATTGTCTGAGTTCGCAGGCAGGTATGACTTAGGTAGAATCCTTGACAGTATGGCTATTAGCTTTGTTAGGATAGTTTAGTGCAACTTGAGGCGCTTCAAGAGTGGGATATATCATCCGCTCTACAAAGTCATCATCATGCATAGAGGGGGTCATCACATCACCCAATGACCCACCAACAAAGTCGTTACCACCAACATTGTCAATTTCATGATACAGAGCATCTAATTCAGGGTCTTCTTCATTACTAGCAGATTCAGCGGCAAACTTCTTCTTCTTAGATTTTCCATGAACCCTCTTCTTTGTCTTCTTTTTATTCTTTCTAGGAGATTTGTCAGAGGAATCCTTGAGCCAATCTCTTGTTAAGAGCTTTATCAATACGGACCTCGCCGATTCCATCATCAAAATTTACGTCGATGTTCACAAACTTTTTAATTCTCTCATAAACTAAGAAATGCTGACAAGAATTATACCACCAATAGGTAAAAGTGCTATCAAAAGATGTGTCTTTCTAGCTTGGGTGGAGTTTGGGTAGTGCTACCGGTCCCTGACCTCACAAAATACAAATAATCCTGTTTTAATATCGGTTTATCTTCAATGATGCCTTGAACTTGCGAATCGGGAGGAAGATTCCGAAGTGCTTGATGGCATGTAACTTGACGGGTTATTCGATGTAGGTTGTACGAATCTACATAGAAATAGTTCTCCTAATGCCACACTAAACTCCCTCTTCTGAGAGAGAGGAAATAGAGCTAGTCTAAGCCTTATAATGACCGATTGTCAGTCAAAGTTTTCTCCTTAATAAGGTCATACCTAGGAAGAAAATTAAAGTTCTCTCAAATGAGAACTTTGCAGTAGAATGCCGGATAACAATATGGTCCAAATCCTTAATATTATTCAGGATAGGCTCCTAGGGAATGTGCAACTCCCGTCTATGGTATGTATTGACAAAATGAAGGGATATCCAGCCCAACAAATATTGCATGGGGAAGTATTTGTTTTTGCTCCCAAGTTGGTGACTCTTCAAACCATGAGTCACGATTTCCCTCATGTTGTTGTATAGACAACACAAGGCAGCAGGCGCTATACAAACTCATTGCCCCACGGCTAGCTTCCCAATAGCAATAAAGGCATTGGCTCTTACTTTCTCGCCCCTATGGCATGCAAAGGGGAAACCTCTTAGGAAGCAGGGATACATGCAAGCCAAAAACAGTTCCTTCTCCAATCCCGCATTTCTTCTCCAATTTTCTATGCAAGATGTAGCTTGTTTGGGTTTCTTTCCATCTAACTTCTTTTCTAGAATCGCCTCAATAAAATGGTTAATCCAAGAACCAAAAGAAACTTTGTCCATGTTTAGATAAGCATAGATCTAAAAGAAATATTGAGTATGTTGCAAAAATTGTTCAATTTCTCTATTTTAAGGAATATACTCTTTGTACAACTCTCCCATGAAAGGTAATCTCGAAACAATGACAAATTCCCATAAAGTGATGCTGATTTCCCTATAGATAGTAAAGGTGTTGGTTATTGGACACTAGTGAGACAAGGCTTTAAACATCATATCTTTATGTTTGTCAATGACACCCACTAACACTCTAACTACTTTACCCATCGACAAACTTGTTATCTCCTCAGGATAGGTGGTAAGGAATATCTCTACAAAAGCCTTCCATCTAGGATCATTGGTAAAGTTGGAAGAATGTCTCAAACTCAGATTCATCCAAGTTGCCCTCTTTTCAAGAATTTGGCGAATCAGCGAAGGAAATTTGGTCGCCACCTCGATGTTTGGCATATGACCATCTATAAGTGAAGGTTGAAGTGCAATCTCATGCATGAACTTGGATTCCCCATAATGGATATCTAAAATTGGCACCCACCTCTTGGACTCCTCCTTAATATAAGCCCTAGGATGAGGAGGATGAGCTTCAATAGGCCCCACAAAGTCCTCATCAAAGATGGACTGGCTACAAAAATACATATGTCTGGGACTCGGGATCCCAGTAAAAATGAATTCTTCTCTTCATTCCATGGCAATCAAACCTTCCTTGGGAGACATGTCTACACAAAATAGAGAATCAATAAGCATGTTTAGTTCACAAACGCTTAATAAAATTCAAAAAAGAAAGAGAAATGCAAATGCAAAAATCCTTCATGAAGACAAGCACTTCGTGAGACATGATCCCTTAGGAAAAGTGACTACAAAAAAGACATTCATGAAGGAACATGGCTTATGGTTCAATCAACCCGCAAAGGGGAGAATTGCGAAGAGATATGCCCCGTAACTCAATCAACCAACAAAGGGGAGAACCACAAAAGGATGTTTTTCATAGCTCTATCACCTGCGAAGGGGAGAGCTATGAAGGAGACTTCACTATGCGATCCAACATTGCAAGGAGTCTGTTGCGAAGCCAATCAACAACCATCATGAGTCTAGCTCACTAGCTAGATTAGTTCACCTGATCAGTTATAATCGTCGGAGAAGGTAACTAAAAAAACCCTAAAAAGCCTTTTTTGCACCAAGATACTTAAATCCTCACCAAAAGTATGAAAAGGATCTCGAAATGACTGTGGAAATAAGATGAACATTTCTATCCGAATCAAATTTGCATTCGAAGCCTACACTCACCGGAAGTTGAAGAAAACAAAAGAAGAGGATTGTAGGGTTCAAGAACTTGAAAATCCTGGAGAATCGTCCTACCAGTGAAAAATTCTTAAAGACGATACTAAAATGATCATGAGATCAAAACAAAGAGAATGGTTGGATCAAATTTTGGATTTGAAGCTAGGAATGAAAACTTGCAGAGGTTTGAGGTCTTGGTAATGGAGGTCTCTCATGGACTTCAAAATCATCTTAGAAATGATTAAAGATGATGAAATGATGATTTTTATACTGTAAAAGGGCACCTTTGTCATTTTATGCTGCTATTTGAAACCCATGTGCCAAAAAGGTAAGGGAAGATTGATCTTTGTGCGAGGAGTGTTAAATGACCATCATTTTGTGATGACGGCTCAAAAACATCACCCCTCATAAGTGCCACATGGCAAGGTTTCTGAAGGGGCAATTGTTGGCATGCGAATTTCTATGAAATTACTAAAATATCCCCCTCACAAATGATGAACAATACCCTGTGCCAGCAGCTAACTTTTGACTTAGGTCATCTAATGGAATAAAAGAACATCAAAGTAGCACATAGGAATCAAGACTTTGAGCAACCTTGGTTTATGGAGATAAAAATGGACTCTAGGAGGTTAGGCATCTCTTGTGAAGTCTTCCCTAGATATTTCAGTTGCAAAAAGCAACACCCATCTCATACCATGTGTAGTACACCTCAAAGATCAATCCAAACACCATTTATGGTCAAACTCTGATTATCCAAGAAGCATTAATAGGCCGATGAGGGTCCACATCTAAGACTTCCAAATACCTTTCCTTTAATTTCTCTAGCCTCCGTAAGCCTTCCCACAGCGAAGCATCATAGGTAAAAAAATTACAATTTTGCCCTTTAACCTTCAAAAGCTAAAAATTGTTATCTTCACATATTGTCTACAAATTCTTTAGCCTCCGTAAGTCTTCCCATTGCAAAGCATCACAGATGAAGAATTTTCATTTTTACCCTTTTCGCTTTCATAGGCAAAAAAATTACCATTTTACCCTTTTACCTTTTAAGATTTACCCTTGGACCCTTAAAAGACCCCTGAAGCTTCTCCCGTTACTTGAATGGTATCATGTCAAATCCCACACACCCCAATTTCTACCCCCTACAAGGAACTTATTATAGAACATATCTTTTTCAAAACTAGCAACAACTAATTTCTTAACCTCTAAAAACCCTTGGTTAGAAAATGAATCTAAAAAAAGCTTTCAAAGATTTAACTGGTATCAAAATTTAGAGAGGTTGGTGGCCATCTTTCAGTCTTGGCCTTATCTTCAAGAAGTTGTTTCTAAAAAAAAGGGTATTCGAAGTCTCAAACCCCTTTGAAATCTCAAATCTTTCCTAGAGGGTGAAAAGTCAGTTCTAGCTGCATTTTACCTCTATAGGTCCAGAACATTCCTTGGACATCCAAATCTCGATCAGTCAGTGCCCATTTCTATGGATCGATGATGCCTTCGTAAAACCCCCTAATGGACAAGAGCATTTGAAGAGTCAATCTACTTAGATTCCCCTAATTACTTCAAAATGAGTAGCACATTTAAGACAAGTGTCATGTACTCAATGAAACCCCGGGAATTCATCAGAACTCCAAAATTCAATTTATCAATGGCTATCTCTTAACAACTTTAAGGCCTTTAAAATATTATCACCTCAAATAGGCCCGTCCAGAAATTTTGTAAGCTAAGTCACCATATTTTTCCAAATTAGGTCAAGACACCTTTTGTCTATATATGACATGTGAAAAGCCTCTACGAACTCTGCTAGACTCAAAATTTAGCAAGGTTAGACCCATTTTCTTAGTTTATTTCCTATCTTTAAAAGACTATTTCCCGAGCCAAAGAAACGGAGGAGGTTCGCTAGCCCAATACCACCATTCTCCATTGAGCTACAGACATTGTGTCTTGTCAAGCGACCTTATTTCAAAAAGCCCTTGGCCATTGCCCAAGAATCCATTGGATAAGTTGTCAGTCCCTGTAGACTCCAGACTCTCTAAACTTCAATACTCCATAAACCTATATTTCTATAGAAACCCTAGCAATTCTAGTGGCATTTTCTAATCAAGGTTTCTTGCTTGTCTTAAAAGAGGTTTTCAAGCATGATTTCTTACCCAAGTATCATAATTTAGAGTGGTATGAGTCTGTGTCTCACAAAAGCTAAGGGCCACCTTTTTTCAGAAGGTCCCAAAAATTAATTTAACCATATTGCCCTTCTATTAATTATTTAGAGCTTTTTGAGGCCAATAAACCCCAATTTTCACCAACCTACCCTTATTGTAATTTAGTTTTGACTGATCCATTGCGACTAAAACATCCAAGACTTCAAAAATGTTGTTTACGTTCAGATGTCTTTGAGCATGGGAACCCAAAAAGTGAGATAGATAGGTAATAGGGCATTTTCCTACGAATTTAATTCATGTAGGGTTAATGAGCTCATCCTTTTTGGAGTTTAGCTCATTAATACCCATTAATGCATTCACTCTTAAAGGCTTAAAGCAATAAACCCTTAGATTGGAATCTTCATGTACACCCCATGCACCCCACCCTAAGATCATCTACATGAATTTCGAATCCCCATGGATCTCACATCTCACCCCCCATTTATCACATTTCATCTCCACCTTTGATTGGTTTCAACCAATCAAAGTGAGTAAATGCAATGCTAAGTTTCATCAAGTAGCCATTGATTTCATGCACCCTTGCATACCCCCATTGGATTGAGATATGAATTTTAACTATCTGTGATACCCCCATGCAACCCTAGATCTAACACATCTAACCCTAGCTCTTGATTCCATTTAACCAATGAAATTGATTGTTGAATGGATGAACCTAATCTCTCACCCTTGATCCCTTAAACCCTAAACTTTATCTCAAATCTCCATCTTTTGCAAAACCTAAACTTTATTCTAGCCTTTCATTTAACACATATCACTTGAGGTTAAATCCCAACCTCTAGTTGGATCCAACCAATAGGAGGGGAGCCTTACTCCCCACACCATGCAATCCAAGCCCTCCACCTCCCATCCTCTAAGATTTAATCCTAACCATTAACCCAACCAATTCTGGCCTATAAATAGCCCAAATTTTGTGCACATCTAGGCTGAGAAAAATTCCAAAGAGAAAAAAAAGAAAGAAAAGAAAGACAATAGAAAAGAAAGGAAAAGAAAAGTGCTCAAAACCTAACCCTAACCCTAAGGTAAGCCTAAACCCTAGTTTAATTCATATTTAATTAGTCATTTCATTTACTTAACATCCTGATTTCATGTTTTAATCAATCCTATTTTTCTCCTCTAAATTTAAGTTACACAGTGGAGACACAAGTTGTCTTTGCTACACTTATTTTTGACCTTTGCCTATTCAAGAATTTTTTCTGATTTTGTTACCAAGCTAAAGTGGCTCAAATTTTAATGGTAAGCTCTTGAAAGGGTCGCCTGCCCATGATAAATATTTGGTGAATTTTAGAGCATGGTTAGGTCTCGGAATAGCCCTCCCAAACATGCCCTAAAAACTGATTTTTCTAAATTTGTATTATCTAAGAATGCTTGTCAATTTTATTTTGATTTTTGTAGTCATCCTCTTTAGCTAATTTTCATAGATGTGATTCCTCATATTCTCATCTATCTCTGATAAAAAATTTATAATTTTCCAATATTCCTTAGGGGCCCAAACTGCTAAAAAATTGGCTGTAGGATTTTCTCCCAGCAACTAACGCCAGAATTTTAAGTAGCATTAAAATTTAGGAGTTATAACAAATAGGCGTTAGAGAAATTCAAGCGTTGGTATCTGAGACCCACCCCAGTAAACCCTGATTCTCTCAGAGCCTATACATGAGCCAAAATGACTTTCTAGAATCCATCCTTGTGCTTAGGCACCTCTGTTAGCTTTGTTTTCATCGAGAGTGAATTTTAGGCATTAAGCCTATGAAAAAAAAATTAGATTTCCCTTCTTTGTATGACCAGTTTGTACACTTTGTTTGGGCTTAAGGTAATGTCCATGGACTATAGAGGGGTCATCCCCCTCGTAATTTCTCACATCTCTGGGACCCATAGAAGGGGTACAAAACCCAAGGCCAGTTGTTGGTTTTTCTAGTAACTGATGTTTGAATTTTACCTTGAATTAAATTCAGGCATTTTAAAATTTAGATGTTAGGGTTAATTCAGGTGTTAGGCTTGAGATAAAAAAAATTAATTTTTTATTTATTTCCATGTGCTATCTCCAAGTGGGTTCAAACCCTGAGACAAACATGTTAGAACTCCAAAGGATTTCCTCATCCCTCTGTAAGGTCTTGAAACTATGGGACCCCCTTTGTATAAGACCAAAATCAACAAAGGCAAGTTTCTGGATTTTTCTAAAAACCAACTCTTGAATTTTACCCTAAATTAAATTCAGGCGTTATAAAATTCAGGCATTAGGCCTGTAGAAAGCACGAAAACTAGTTTTGCCAACCCCTTTGTAGCATTGAACTTTATAACATCATAAAGCATAAATATTTAGGAGAAGCCACCCTAAAAGGGTGGGTATTTGGGGTGCCTAACACCTTCCCCAAATGTCACAAAACAGCTTACTTGTTTTCTTTGAAAAGTAGACCAATTTTATTAGTTAAACCCCTAGACCTACAGGTCTACACTTCTCCTCCTTATAAAGGGGAACCGATGTCTAACTTCATTAGTTAAACCTGAGTTGGTGGCGACACCCAAGAAAGCTTAACCCTAGGTGATTAACACACTTTTACACCCCCGCTACACATTCGAAAGCACGTGGATGGGACTCGAGCGGGCCCCAACCCGGTTCACCCATTTTCCTCCGATGTCCACACCCCACTGAGAAGAGGTACCCTTACGAGTGATGAATAGTACCCCATGAAGTGGTACCCTTGCGAGTGTTGAATGGTACCTCGCGAGGAACATACACCTCATGAAAGATGTCTATTTGCGAAGGATGAACAGTGTTTCACGAAGAAGTACAAATTTAGTCTTCTGAATTCCAAGGGACACTTGTTTTGTATCCCAAAGAATTTAGAAACAGCTATATTTGTGAGGATTCTATCACATATATATAGAATGTCTAGAATATGCAAGAATCGACTGAATGAGAATTTCACTCTAACTAGACTCTATCATACCTGTAAAATCCCTCATATCAAGGGAATGGATAAAATTCAACTTAGAGTCCTATTAAGAAAAGAGTTTGTCCAACAATAAGAATATCTTTAGATTCAACCAAGAATAGTCACATTGGCATTTTCCTATGTAAAGTAAGGAATCAAGCTAAAAACAAGGAAATACACGTGCATGGAAACGCAAGTCCAATGTTTATATAAACATGGGGACTCATCTGATAAAGGGATCAAACTTTCATTCTTTAAGGGCTAGAGTACTTCTAAAGAGTTGTTTCTCCACAGCTTCCATCAGTTCAACCTCCTCGCCAGGAAAAACCTTCAAGTTTAAAAGCCAATCTTCTCCTAGCTAGCATGTCCACCATACCTTTGCAATCCATAATGAAGAAAACACAAGCCAATGAATTCAAAGTTAGTTCTCAGGCTAGGTAAAGTTCAAGGATTATAAAGAAGAGAAAAGAGAAGTTCTTGTATTATATGCTTTATCATATTATCAATATAGCTCAATATCTATATCTTTTATGCAATCTTGTCTTATAAGTCATGTAACAATTAGGAAAGTAGAGGTCTGCCACTAATGACTGTAATTAACAAGTCTCTCTCAGAGATTTGGAGTGAAAGTCCCCACACATAAAATAATAAACCAACCTTTTAAAGGTTGGGAATTTGAACAATTTGAGTTTTATACATTCCATAGAGAACTACATGAAATTTGGTGTTACAATTTCTATGGACAAGGAGCTAGTTCAAATTCTTTTGCAAAAATAACTCAACAAGATAAATACCTTGATGAGCTGAAGAGGGACAATGGCAATCAGTGATGAATTCTTTTTATATTAGAAACAACATTAAATCACCACTTTTTGCGGAATGCGCTAAGTTAGGATTGTAACCCTCTTGATGTGAGTTTCTTGAGATGCTAATAATAAACATGAAAAAAATAAGAAAATAAAAAATAAACCACAACACAAAAATTTACATGGAAAACCCCAAAACCTAAGAAAAACCATGGAGCCATAGAGAAACAGTATCACTGTAATAGAATATTACAAGCTTTCTTATTCACCTTTTTTCACACTTTACCCTAGCCCAAAACCTTGAGATGAAACCCTTTCTCTAACCTCTTCTCACACAACCTGAGGACGAACCATATTTTCTCACCTTAAAGAACCCCTTAAATAAAGAAAACCCTAGAGAGATGCTTTTCACTTAGTCATAGACCTCCTCTCACAAACCTAAACGACCGCATAGTCCTTATATAGATTTTAGAAGTCTACCTAGAGTGAATCCCACTCTCCCATAAACTTTTTAAATCTATTCAGCAAATTCCTGCAAGCTTTAAACAAATCTATACAAATGTGGACCGATCCGCTTGGAGTAGGAAACAAAAAAGTGGACCAATCTAGGACTCTCAAGTCTATTAATCTATGCTACCCGAAACCTTTGGACCGGTCCACCAAAACTTGGATCATTCTAGGGCTTCTTCCTTGCATCAGTCTCTACACCCAACAATCTCCCAATTGAAGATTGATGGTCTTCCATGGTGACTTTCTTCTATAACTATATGATAAGACACCTTCCATTCCATGATCTTTCTTGTTACTCTCATTGTCTTCAAAATCATGCCCCCAATCTTGATCTCTTTCCACCTTTCTGATTAGATATAAAGACACCCTCAACAATCTGCACCTTAGCTTTATATCCTTCGTTACCTAGAAGAACTCCCATTGAACCTTGTCTTGACCCACATGTTTGTTGAGATGCTAACCTTGTGACATGTGCACCACACTCCACCTTTGGCTCTTTCCCCGAAACCCACCTTAGAGAATCATCTACACCTATCCTTCTTAGTGAACCCTATACCATATCCCTGAAATGAACCTCACTATAAGTCTTGATACCACTTTCTATGTATCCTGTCTACAAATACCTTAAATGACCAGTGGCCTTCAAGAAACACCATTATACAAACCATCAAGTCAATTTAGTCCTGACACCATTTGACTCGATCATGTCCAAACCATATGTTTAGTTGCCCCAGTCAACTCAGCTAGTCAACTATAGAGAGGGACCTTGATCTGTTCTCCCTAATCATAGGAACTCCCTCACCATCGTTTGCCACCTAGAAACCCTCACCACCCCTCTTTGCTACATCTACAAAGGAGACCTTGCCCTAGCATTGATCATTCCATGCATTCCATTTCTGGCTACTCATTGAGTTCAAAGGAATACTAGTTACTGTTTTCCTACTTAAATGATATAATCCATCCAGATAACTTCTCCCTTCATTAGGACCAAACAGCTGAGTGTGATTTTCATAGCTCTGCTTCTAGCTGAATACTTGCACCCTTTAGAATCCATTAAACCTATTGATATTAGATTTCTCTACATCTTTGGGACATACATCACACCACCTAAAGTATGAACCACTCTATCAAACATCTTGATCTTCACCGTTCCAACACCCATGACGTCACATCTAGACCCATCACCAAGAGAAACAAAACCTATCATCTCTTCCTAAAAAGTATCAAAGTATTCTCTCCTAGAACATATATGAAAAGGACAACCTTAATCTAATATCCACTCATCATGAGAAATTGTGTCCATACCTTTGGAGACTATCTCTGATATATTCCTCTTGTTGCTCTTTCTTTTATGGTACAACCCCTGCAAAACCACCATTAAGACTATTACCCTTGTTCCTGTTAACATATTTTAGATAATCCCTCTTTTTGTGGAGAAATACCTTGCAATAAAAAAATTGCACCCTATTGTTTTCTCTAGACTTGGACTTACTACTCCCAGATCCTTTCACCGACAACCTTCCTCTTCCTTCCACATTTAAAGCACTCTCACTAGCTGATGAATCCCCCAAGAATTTCCTCTTAACCTTCTCACTGACTAAAACATTCATCACATCATCAAACTTGAGTGTTTCCAAACCTGAGGAATTACTTAAGGCTATCACCAAACTATCCCAACTCTTTAGCAAAGAAGACAACAACACTAAGGCCCTAACCTCATCATCGAAATTAATGCTTACCTAAGATAATTGGTAGGTAATTGTGTTGAAATAATTCAGATGTTCACCTCCACCTTTACCCATCTTCATGTTGAATAGTGTTTTCATCATAAACAATTTGTTGGAAGCTGATGGTTTCTTATACATCTAAGACAAGGTAGGCATGAGATCTTCCATGGTTTTCTCCTTGAAAAAATTAAAAACAACTGACGATAACAGAGAGAGGCAAATCATAACTAGGGATCTTCTATCAAGCACCTTCTAATCTTAATCGGATATTGTCTTCGGCTTCTTTGCTTTCCCTTCAAGCGGCTAATAAAGATTTTTTTGATAGAGTACATTCTCTATCTCCATTTACTAGTATACAAAATTCCTATCATTGAACTTCTCAATAATCTTTTTTTGTTGCTCTTACTTGAATAAAAACTTTTCTTAATTGCAAACCTTAGCTTCTAACGAACCACCAACAATGAACCTAGAAATGCTAAAGTTTTAACCCAATACAACCTTTATCCTTCTCAACAATGAATCTAGCTCTAATACCACTTGTTAGGATCATAACCCTCTTGAGATGCAATAATAAATGCAGAAAAATAAGCAAACAAAAACTAAACCACAACACAAAGATTTACATGGAAAACCCCAAAATCTGGGGAAAACCATGGAGTCACATAAAAACAATTTCACTATAATGGAAGATTACAAGCTTTTGTGCTCTCTCTCTCTCATACTCTATTCTAGCCCAAAACCTTGAGATGAAACCTTTTTCGAACCTTTTCTCACACAATCTAAAGGAGAACCATATTTTCTCACCTTGAAGAACCCCTTCAATAAGAAAACCCTAAAGAAACCCTTTTCACTCAGTCACAAACCTCCTTTTACGACCCTAAACAACCAAAGAATCCTTATATAGACTTTAAAAGTCGACCTAAAGTGAAATCCCACTCTCCCACAGTCTTCCTAAATCTATTCAACAAATTCCCATAGGCTCCAAACTGATCCACAAAAATATGCACCAATCCACTTTGGACTGACAAAAATGTGGATCGATTTAGCCTAGACCTAGCCACAAAAAGTGGACTGAACCAAGACTTTCTAGTTTGTTAATATGTGCTACCCAAAAGCTCTAGATCAGTCCACCAAAACTTGGATTAGCTTGGGGCTTCTTCCTTACATTAGTCTCCACACCTAACACGCTAAACATTGTAAAACAATGAAATTTTCATGCCGTAAGAACTTCTTTTAATGGTGTTCATGGAAAGTTATTAAAAGTGACTTTTTTTGTCGTTTCTTGAATTCCAGCTTTGGCGATTAGTTTTTTATGACGTCTCGATTTAGGGTGTGCACCTGAATGCCATGGAAAGGCATTAACAACGTTTTTTTTCATGCCATAGAAAGCTACTTTGTTGTAAAATATTGTAATTTTTTCATCACTCCATGTGGCCATATTGGAATATTTTATGCAATGCACTCCATGCCTTACACTTAGAGTAATGATTTGTCTATCTCAACCCAATCTGTCCAATAAGTCGTCCACCTCTGGGATAAACTAGCACAACCTTATTGAGAAAGGGAAACTTAGATACCCAAACACTATGAGCTCATGAATGAGAATGGAGCAAAGGTTTATGATTCTTGTGAAGTTGTCTCAAATTCAGCCTAAAAGCAGCCCGCAGTACAATTTGTTTGTGCAATTTGGACAGCAACCCAAATGACCCAATTTGGGTCTGATAATTTCTAGGGTATTTTGGGGTATTTATATATATATATATATCGTAGGGTTTCATGTGCCGCTATATATACTCCTTTACTCAGTTTTTTGCAAAGGCTTTTTTAAGGTAAGTTCTTTGGGTTTTGAGGGATTGTGTTATGGGGTTTTGGGATAACTTTTTGTACTTTGTAATCTTCATTATAGTTGAAGCTTTTGATCATCTTCACTGTGGATGTAGACAATA
The DNA here is from genome assembly GCA_025762735.1 of Platanus orientalis. NCBI lineage: Eukaryota > Viridiplantae > Streptophyta > Magnoliopsida > Proteales > Platanaceae > Platanus > Platanus orientalis. The sequence goes on from JAOXJP010116353.1 coordinate 27,600, forward strand.
TGGTTGATCCACATAAATCTTGTGTTCTATGTGGTTGTTATTTCACATTTTTGTCTTCTTGTTTCCTTTCACATTGTTGTTAACCTGAATCCAATCGATTTTGTCATAACAAAAATGTAAGTGATCCCTATTAATGTGATCTCATGCATAAAAGAAAGAACAATTTAAAGATGTGCGGAAAACCTAGATTTGGGATGGTATGCAAAAAAATAGAAGAAAAAAAAAAAAACAAATGCAAACAGAAATTGCACAAAGAACAAGACGATTTGCGTGGTTCGGCTTGAAGCCTACGTCCAAAGGCAAAAACAGCCAGAGAGCTTTCACTATGATAAAAAAAAAAAACAGGGATTACAATGAACAGTGCGGTGGTATGACAATCGAGAAAGCA
>JAOXJP010116354.1:0-13969 GCA_025762735.1 Platanus orientalis
GTTTGAAGTGAACCAATTAACTCTTTTAGTTTTATGACTTCTAGGTCTTCGCTTTATTCTATGGTGGTCACCTTAGGCCTAAACCTTTTGGGGAGGGACCTAAGTACTTTTCTAACCACCTTAGACTTGGGAATGTCTTCAACTAGACTCCTCATAACATTCACTAAGTTAGACAACTTGGTGTTGAATTAGGAGGTTTCTTCATCCTCCTCTATCCTAAGAGCTTCAAGTTGTGCCATATACATTTGAAGCTTGGACATCTTTATGACACTTCTATCCTCATGGGTAATAGAGAGAAGCTTCCATGCTTCCTTAGCCGTCTTAAGATGAGCTATCCCTCTAAACTCATTTGGGGCAAGGCTACTTGCTATGGAATTTAATGCCCTAAATTTGAACTTGTGAGCATCTATCTCGGTGGGGGTCCACTCAATTCTTAGTTTGTCGAGTTGTGTATAGCCATTGACTATTACACTCGATACCCTTGGGTCATAGGCATTAAGGAATATCTCCATTCAAGACTTCCAATAGTCATAATCAGTTCCATTAAAGAATGAAGGGGTACTAATGGACATACCCCCATCTTCTCTAGCCATCTAGGATTTTTGCTTGGACCTTACTCGAGATGTTAAACCCTATGTGAGTAACCTAGGCTCTGATACCAATTGAAATTTCTCTAAAGTAATCCTAGAGGGGGTGGGTGAATAGGATTTCTAAGTTAATTTACCCCTTATATCTTGGGATTGCTTTTAATCTTTTTAACTTAACCTAAGTGTGGGTGTGTGCTCCAAGGTGTCTATTCAAATATTTTATCAATCAAGTGCTATGCAAGAGTAGAAAAGATAATTCAAGTAAAGAGACAAGAAATCACACACACAATCCACAATAAGAGATTTATTGTGAGAGCGTAGGACACTTACAAGACACATAACACTGCACATTTGACCATGGGATTGACATACATCAACAATGCCCATATCTTTGAAGGAGATTATGGTTCTGTATAAGATCTCCATGTTTTGAAGAAGATCATGGTTCTATATAAGATCTCTATGTTTTGAAGAAGATCATGGTTCTTTATAAGATCCCCATGTTTTGTAAGATCATGGTTCTCTACAAAATTCCCATGTTTGGTAAGATCATGGTTCTTCTAGAAAATCCTTGTATGTTTTTAAAGAAAATCATGGATCTTTATAATTTTTTTTTTCTTTTTCTTCTTTTTCTTGAGCTATTGATTCTTCTAGTCTAGATTTATATGTAAAAATGATCATGATTTTGGAGGTGCAAAAATAAATTAATGGAAGAATGTTTAGCAAAATGACCATTCAAGGCCTTCTCATTACAAGGTTTTCAACACAAGTTAGGTTTATATTAGTCAAGCAAAGAATTGTTTGACTTGGTCCAAGTTCACATATATGGGGAAGTCTTCCCCATCTGTATTTCCCAACAACAATGTCCCACCGGACAACTTTTGTTTGACGATGAAAGGTCCTTCATAATTTTGCCGAGGTTGCCCCCGTGGTGCTTGTTCATGTGGAAGGACCTTTTTCAGAACTAAGTATCCTTTTTCAACATCCTTTGATCTAACCCTCTTATTGAAAACCATTTTCATGCACCTCTGATAGGCCTTCCCATTTCTCATTGCCTATAATATCTTTTCATCAATAAAGTTCAGCTGATCATGTCGTTCCTGTGCCCAATCTAATTTTAGAATTTGTGCATTGGCTAAGATTCGAAGACTTGGACTTTCAACTTCAATTGGCAGGACTACTTTTATGCTGTAGACCAATGAATATGGTGTTGCCCCTATCAAATTATGGATGGATGTCCTATAGGCCATAAGTGCATAAGGTAACATCTTATGCCAGTCGGAGTGATTAATAATCATTTACTGTAAGATCTTCTTGAGGTTCTTGTTGGCTGCTTCCATTGCTTCATTCATCTATGGTCTGTATGGGAAAGAGCAATGATTATGAATCTTAAACTTTTTGTAGAGTATTTCAAGGTCCTTTCACATAAAATTGGTTACATTGTTAGTGATGATTTTGCTAAGAACACCATATCGGTAAATGATGTCTCTTCATTTGAATCTAGCTATATTCTTCGTGGTGATTGTTGATAGAGATACGGCCTCAACCCATTTAGTGAAATAGTTGATAATTATAATGGTATACAGATGTTCGTTAGCTGCCTTCTAAGGCATCAGTCCTACTGCACCAATTTCCCACATGGAGAATGGCCAAGGTGTAGTCAAGTTATGCAATTCGGAAGCTGGTGCTTTGATAATGTTGGCATAAGACTGGCAAGTGTGACACTTCTTTACATGTCTGCAATAGTTTATCTCCATTGTTGACTAGTAGTAACCTAGTGAAGGAATCTTCTTAGCAAGCATGAGCCCATTCATGTGCAGGCTGCACTCTCCTCCATGAATATCCTGAATGGTAGTGGAGACCTCAACTTCATCTATGAATCTCAGAAGAACATGATGAGAGGATTTCTTGTATAAGGTTCCACCATATAAAAAAAATTGAGTTGCTAATCTTTGTAGAGCATGTTGGTCATTCTTGGAAGCAATAAAAGGTAGAGTCTGATCTTCAAGATAATTCTTTATGTCGAGGGACCACAGTTCCCTATTTAAATCAATGATTGCAATTTGAAGATAATAAGCCGGCTTCAGTCTCTACTCAATTTCAATCGGTCTCATCTCTGCCTCCTGAGGGAAGTTAATCATCAAAGCAAGTGTGGCTAAAGCATCTGTAAAATTGTTTCTCCTTTTGCCAATGTAGTCGAAAGTTAAATATTCAAAGCTCTTGAAAAGAATCTATAGACATTCATGGTAGTCCAATAACATCTCCTCTCGGATGAACCAATCTCCTATCACTTGGAAGATGACAAGTGCAGAATCTCCATAAACTTCTAGCTCATCAATGCCTAAGTCAATGGCCACTTTCAAACCAATGATACAAGCTTCATACTTGGCTATATTGTTGGTGCATGGAAAGCACAGTCTTGTGGTGATTGGGATGGGGGCATCTATAAGGGAAATGAGCACAACTCCAACTCCATAGCCTAACTAATTGATGGCTCCATCGAAATACATCTTCTATTTGACAATCTTGTTTTATTTGACTTCAACATAAGGTATATGCTCATTTAGGAAGTCAAAATTCAAAGATGAAGGCTCGTCTATGGTCCATCTTCTAAGAAGTCGGCTATAGTTAACTCCTTGATAGATTTCTATGAGACATAGGTGATGTCAAACTCAGATAGCATCATGAGCCATCGGGCAGTCCTTCCTGTAGTTGCGGATTTCTCAAATAGATACTTAATGGGATTTATCTGAGAAATCAAGAATACTTTGTATGAAAGAAAGTAATGCCAAAGTCTCTTGATAACATAGACTAAAGCGAGGAAGGTCTTTTTGAGAGATGTACATTTGGTTTTGTAGTCCATGAAATGCTTGCTTAAATAATAAATGGCTTGCTATTTCTTTCTTGTCTTGTCATGCTGTCCTAGCACACATCCCATAGAGCTATCGTGCATTATCAAGTGCAAAATCAACAAGTAGTTTAGTTTTAGAGAAATCAATACAGGCAGGCTTAGTAGATATTTCTTGATATTGTTAAAGGTGACTTGATAGTCATCATTCCATTTGGTTGGAATGTTCTTCCTTAAGAGTTTAAATAAGGGCTCACAAATGGGATTGAGTTGAGCAATAAAGTGACTAATATACTGATATACTAAATGTGGCCCAGGAAACTGTGTACATCTTTCTTTATATGAGGTGTAGGCATTCCAATGATTGTCTTAGCCTTGGTAGGGTTAACTTTATGCCTCTCTCACTGATGATAGAGCCTAACAACTTTCTATGTGAGGCTCTGAAGATGCACTTGTTCGGGTGTTGCCTTAGCTTGTATTTCCTCAATTGGGAAAGTAGCTTTTGCAGGTATTTCAAATAATCTTTCTGATGACAGGATTTGACAATTATGTCATCAACATAGACTTCCACCTCTTGATTGATTATGTCATGAAAGAGGGTAGTCATGGCCTGTTGATATGTTGCCCCTGCATATTTGAAACCAAAAGGCATAACTTTGTAGCAAAATATGCCCCAAGGGGTAGTGAAGGCAGTCTTCTCACGGTCTTCTATGGACATCTTGATTTTGTTGTAGGTGGAGAACCTGTCTATGAAAGACATCATCTCATGTCTGACAGTATTGTCAATGAGCATGTCAATGTGGGGTAAAGGGAAATCATCTTTGGGACATGCGTTATTTAGGTCTCTGTTATTAATGCACATTCGGACCTTGTCGTCCTTCTTGGGTATAGGGACAATGTTGGTTAACCAGTGGGGATATTGGACAGATAAAAGAAAGCCGGCATCAAGTTGTTTTTGTATTTCTTCTTTAAGGGCAAGGGACCATTTTGGTCGTAGATGCCTATGCTTTTGTTTGATGGGATGAATATCTAGGTTAGTGGGAAGCTTGTGGGTGACAAGGTCTGTATCCAAACCAGACATATCTGCATAAGTCCATGCAAAGATGTCTATGTACTCTTGAAGCAAATTTACCAGGGCATGTCCTAGATTGGAAGTGTTGGGGGTCTCAATTTTTACAATTCTAGGTGCGGCTTCAAACCCAAGATTGATCTCTTAGAGGTCATCTACCGTCAGAAGATTTTGGTTCTCTTGACATTCAAAAGCGTCAATCACCTCCCTTGGCATCATTTCTCATCATTTCATTCTTCTTATTCTCGTTTTGTTTTAGAACAAAAAGTTTTTAGTATGACTTTACAGGAAAAGGGTATCTAATACCCGAAGAGCAATTGGACTTGGAGTCATGCTTCAAGCTGCCTACGTACCCCAATATAGTTACACTGATCACATGTTCAGTAAAGTTGGTCAGTCAAGATCAAGTTGCACACAGTTCTGGTCTTAAAGGGTTGACTAAATTTGATTTTTTTAAAAGCGGCTGAGCCTGAAGTTACTTCTCAGGTTGCCTACATACTTGACTTTTAAGCATAAATGCTTTTGAAAACATTGGTCTATCAAGATCACACCACACATAGTTCTTTGACTACAAGGGTAAAGAAACAAAAAGAAAAGGTTTTTTTATTTTCAAAAGTGATTGAACTTAAAGTTGTGTCTTAGGCTACCTATGTACCCCTTACATTTGCATTGGTCAAATGCTTTGATAGTGTGAGTTAGTAGGGATAAAGTCCTACGTAGTTATTATAGGGTGTAAGTTCAAAAGACTAAAACATTTGAAAACAATTAAAACAACAACAAGATGGTATTGGTCAGCTATTCTAGCTCCTTTCTCAATCAATCAATCATCTAGTCCTCCATTGTGGCTAGGTTGGCTAGTCTGATATGCTCTCTGTCATCTACAGGCATTCATGTTTCCGGTATGTTGACTTGGTTAGGGTCAAGCTCATTTAAGTCTAACTCTCTGCTTGTAATAACTGATTGTGGAGCTTCAATGATGTCTCCAAGTTGAGAGAGAGTAGACTTAGGGGAGCTGTGTTGTCCTCCTTATGTTCTGAGGTGTTCAAGATTGAACTTTCCCCGACCTCAGGGACATATGGCTTAGAGCTGAAAATAAGGGGATGAGGAGCAGCCTCAAGAGGGTAGGCCAAGAAATGACTAATGTTTGGAGGAGGGATAACAATTGATTTAGATTGTGCACATTTCGTACTGGTTGTTGGTGGTATTGGCAAGAAGAGTGGAGTTTGTGTCTTTTCAGGCAAGGTGATGCATGTCCTCGTGGATGAGGTTGTTAGTTTAGAAGTGGAGGTAAAGTGCTGGGGGGGTTGTGATTAACCCTCTTCTTCTTTCTACCCCATTTGAATTGCTGCTTTAGTAAGGGTTTGAACCCTAAGCCAACCTTACGCGGGACTTTGACAGCTTTGATAGGGTCCTTCCTTCCCTAAGAGAACTTATCTAAACCCTTATCCAGGTTTAACTTCATTGTGGCCATCATACAAAACTTAGGTGGAAGGACCTTAGCCTTCCTCTTCAGATTTACAACTTCTTATTTGGTATGCACAACCTTAAATTGGTATGAGGTGTAGGTTTTTGGGGCCTACAAGTTCCATAATTCTAGTCCCTTTTTCCCTGCAATAGTAATCACATTTGTGTCTACTAGTATAGTGATGACCTCATCATTGATGATGAACTTAACCTTCTGGTGAAGAGAGGATGAGACAGTGCTTGCCTAGTGGATCCACGGTCTTCCCAAAAACATTGTGAAGGAAGATGGTATGCTCAATATTTGAAATTAAACTTTGAACACTTTCCCTTCTATCACTAGGGAAATGCGTACTTCTCCCTGGCCATGACTGATTGAGTTGTCGAAAGCCTTTATGTCACAAGGGTTGGGTCTCACACATTCTTAGGGGACTCCTAAAGTATCTAGGGTATCCTGTGTACAAATGTTTAAGGCAGACCCATTGTGTATCAATATCAGGGGGATACACATGTCAGAATGATGGACTATGACGTATAGTGCTCAGTTATGCATAGTGTTGCCTTCAGGAATCTCGTCCTCAGAAAATATTATGACTCGTGGCGTTGATACTCTAGCCACCATATGCTCAAGCTTGTCTGGGGTGATTGATGTGTCCACTAAGGACTTTCTAAATATGTCCAAAAATATCTCTCTATACAGCTCAGACGTCAATAACAGACCTAGGATTGAAACTTATACTAGCATTTTGGATAGCTATTCTATCAAGAATAGGTGAAACTTCTGGATAACAACTTTAAAAATCTCACTCTCTTCTTCCTCTATTATCTTCTCCTTTTCTTTCTCCTCAGGGTGTAAATAAGTAACTGGTTTGGAGACTTTGCCTAATCGGGTGATGAAGGCTGTGAGCTCTTCAAACTTTTCTTTTGCCAGCTCAAGATCTACTACCTCTTCAATCAAGTAGCCCAAAAGGACCCAGTTTAGCAAATACTATATCTTGGTTGGTGGAGGGATGTTGATGATTTGGTAGGGGGATGAGATGTCAGTGAGTTAGGAATACAGTGTTGGTGGATGAATGATATAGGACGATAATGATGGGTCAAAACTTGTTAAGCTTTCCTTGAAGGTAGTCATTTCTGTGTCAGGGGGAGGACTATGACTGGGCTACTTGGTGAATGATTCCACATATGTGTGAGCATATGTTTGTATTCAGGAGGGGGGATTGGTAGAGTGGAATATTCATTAAGGGAAAATAGCTGATTGGAGTCAAGTAGGAGAATTATCTTCTTGGGTTGTGAGTTTAGTGATGAAACTAGAGGGATTAAACTGTGTTGGTGAGACCTATCATGTTGACCCCTTTTGATGGCTGATGATCAAGGAGTGGGTTTTGGATGATGTTTGAGTTTGGTGGCGGATTTGTGGGTGTGGAGTCAAATGATACCTTACCCTCATTGATTAGGTCTTGTATATCGTGCTTTAGACAAAAGCACCTATTGATGGTATGCTTAGGGGATTGATGGTATTTGCATTGTTTCACCTGATTGTAGCGGTAGGACAAAGGGTAAGGTGAGGGTCTTAGATCCAACAACTATAACAACCTCTTCTTTATGAGGTAGTCCATGATGTACTTATAGGAATAAGGTAACAAGGTAAATTTCCTTTTCTTTCTTTCTTCTCCGGCTACACCTGGATATCTTGGCTGGTAATACTATTGTGTTTGAGGAGGAACAATATTTATGGTTGCAGGGTAATTCTAAGTCATCTGCGGCTGAGGTAGAACATAACCGTTGCTTTGACTAGACCGAGGGACCTTGATTGCTTATACTGCATTGGCCTCTAGATGAGTGATAGCTGCCTTCTTTGGTACTTGTCTAGTGAAACTAGTGGGGGAAGGAGGTGTATCTTGTATATGCCTTGCTTTGATGGCTAACTCAACCTTTGAGGCTTTGTGAACAACCTTAGAAAAATTGCTTTGTGAAGTAGTTAGAAGCATCAACTGGTAGGTGGGACCCAATGTCCTCAAAAAGGTGGATATCATGTTGTCTTCGGACATAGGATTTTTCAAGTTAAAGGTTTTAAGTCTTCATCTATAGGCAAAATCCCTGATATTCTCTCCTATGAGGGGTCTCATCTCTTCTGCCTCTTCTCTGGTTAATAGCATTTTGAGATTGAACTTTTAATGGTTGATAAATGACCATGTCAATGCCCTCCATGTGCTAATGTTTCTCTTGTCTTGGCTTGCAAGCCATTTCCCCTCATTCTTCCTTAGACTCTAACTGAACATCTGCACTAAGATGTGCTCACCATGCCCCCACTGAAACATAGCATTGCAGTACATACATAAATGCATAATTGGGAAGGTGGTGCCATCATACTTCTCGACATTGGGCATTTGGAAGTTTGGTGGTATACAAAGATCTTCAAAGTCTGTTAACATGGAGAACTGCCCCCCTTTCATTATCTCAACCTTATCCGTGAGCTTAGCCAACCTTGTACTGGTCTCATCATCTTTGGAAGAGGTGACAACCTCCTTCCCTTTCCTGCTTGGAATAGTTGACCTATACTGCTCTTCTAGGTTTAACATCGAGTGATTCTTTCGATGTATGTGCGTAGTGGTCCAAAGCGGGATTGTGACATATATAGGGCCTTGCATGTAAGAATGACCAAAAGGTGAACCTTGCTCGAAGGAACTGAAAGACGAAAGTTAAAAAATGGTACAACAACTGTGGGGCATTCCCTGCCTTAGTAGATATTCATACATCACCTTTTCAAACTCGGTGACAGTGGTGATATGAGGCTACTCATTGGTGTTGGATTGGTTATGGGGTGCTAAAGAAGTTTGGGGTGGTGAGGAAGAAGGACCTTATGTTTGAGTAGCGGTCCAACCATGCTGGGACATGAAGTCCCCGTCATCTGTTCAATCTCAAACTTGTATGGATCCGAGAGAATGTCCTTAGGACCTATCTAATTAGGAGGTGGGTTTCTTGATGACACCTTTGGATGGGTAGGAGGTGTGGCACTTACCACAGATAGAGGAGTAGATTTGTCAGCCATGTTTATTCTTTACATTTATTCATTTTAATAGCCAAAAACATTTAACAAGTGCATATGTCATACAAGTGAATTCATGTCTATTTTCCAATGACACCAATTTGAACACAAAACTTTGTACATATATATATTGGAAATGGTTATAAAAGGAGGGGTACTTGACCCATTACATCAGAAATAAAAATACAAAAGACAATCTAAAGATTAGGTACCACAGACGGTGGGGGTGCTGGATCATAGCCTAAGGAGAAAAGTTACTTTCTCAGCTTGTGAATCTAAGACTGCATCCACTAATCTTGCATGAAGGCCATGCTATTTCTAAGTTGCATCTCACTTCCCAAATCATCATGGGAAGCTCTACTATCATTGAGATCACTCTTGAGGGAGTGGATGAACTTGGATTATGTTTCATTCCAATGCTGAGTACAATCTTGTGAAATCTCAGCCTTAGTATGGAGATGTGATTCAGCTTCCAAAGCGGCCTTGGTATGAGCATGTTGGGCATGCTCATCTGCTAAGTCCTGTGGAGCTTGCTCATACTCTAGCTGAGTATGATTAGGCTCTAAACATGATGTGGATGGTGATTCAGTACAAGGTCTATTGTTTGAAGAGGTAGTAGCAAGAGGTGTGTTGGGCTGTATAGGAAGTTCACGGCAAAGCCACTGCTCATAAGTGGGTGACACTACCTGAACTTTTGTAGATACAAAGGGCTGGTACCAAATAGTTCGAATATGTGAGCCATCCCATAAGGCAATCAAGCAAGATTGAATAAAATTGGGTGTTTGATGGTTCAACTTATGTATATCTCCATAGACTGAAGGGAAGTTAAAGAGATCCTGCCTGAGAGCGAACTGTTGAAGGAGGCGTATAGGTACATAAGGGGTGTTCTGGAATACCCCTATGATGATCATATAAGGGCAACCCTCGGTAAACAAATGTGGATAATACACTTTGTGCCACTTGACTCGCCAAGTGACATGTTCAGGAAGCACACTGGAAAGTAGACTCTGATAGTCGGAACTAGTGGCCTTGACCGAAAGAGGTCAAGTGTTGATATGCACCTGTGCGGGAGTCAAATTATAGGATATGTATGTGAGAAAGGATGACAAAACAATAACATGTTCATGCAGCCAAGCTTGTAGGAATGCTGGGAAACCATACAACTGACCTCGTCGATGTTGAGCACAATGTGAGAGACTAGCAATAGTCTCGGATATGATCATGGGGGCTAGAGTCTTCTTCTATAAATGTTTCCCTAAGATGTTGCAAATGACAACATTGACATGATGATGGCAGTGTGATGACAAGAGTTTCCCCAAGACAACTAGTGTGAAGGCTCTGAACTTGATCGAGTCTGAGAAATCACCGACCTTTTTCCAACTTCTTTCCAACAAGAAGTCGAAAGAGCAATGCACATATTTCTCTAAAGCTTCTTTAGGCAAGGAAGCTTTGGAGATACCTAGTGCATGAAAGTCCTTGAAGTAGCTTGGCTTATGGGTTGGGAGCATAGCATCGATACCGAGGCAATGTTCTCAGTCCAAGAAAGACTTGAGCTCTTCAATGGTGGGTGTAAGCTTTTGTTCTTAGAAGTGGAAAACTAGAGATGATGGATACCAAAAGAAAGTGGTTGCCTCTAACAGTGGCTAATCCATATTGATCTGTGCTACGGTCAAAGGGTCTCCAAGTCGGCTTTGGTCTACCCAATTTTTCTGCTCTTCGGGGGAAGGGCAATAAGGGCATTTATAAAATTAATGGAAGTCATGGAGTATGGCTCCAAACATATGGGTCTTTGGTTCATGCTTATAGACACAAACATGACCAAAGGGTTAAAAATGACATTTTATAGCTAAAAGTAAAATTCTACAGAAATTAAGCCTAACACTTGAATTTTGCTTCAACGCTTGAATTTATTTGAATTTAAATTCAGGTGTTGAGAGCACTATTAGGCATTGGGAGCAGTTACAAGTTTTAAATGGTCCGCGAATGCAATTTTTGGTATTTTCTTGTCATTCTTGAATAGGACAGTTACAAAACGGAAAAGAGGACCTTTGGAGGCCTTCCTTATTCTTCTAAACCCAATCTACATGAAATCCAATACGAAGATGAGTCAAGGTGGATTTTCGCGTCATTTCCCTTTCCTTTCTTTTCAAGAAACCGCATTATGGAAGAACTTGGTGGTCAACGAGGTAAGTTTTTGTTAACATTTTGAATTAAAATGCATTTCTTTTGATCTTTAACAAGTTTTTTGAAGGTTTTTTCAAAGTTGCAAATTGTTTTTGCGATTTTAACAATTCCCTTAAAGGATTTTTCAAAACTTTTTGATTATGGATCTTTAATGGTTTAAAACCAATGATTTTTTTTGTCAATTTTCATTTTAAGATGGGTTGGAATAGTGTTTATAGTTTTTCAAAATGAATTTTTGGTGAACTTGGGTTATCTTGACACCTAAAAATGAAGGCCCTAAATTATAGGTGTAACGCCTGAATCTTCAACCTTCTAAAAAACAAGTGTTGAAAATTTCCTCGTGTTTGCTAAAATTCAATTGTTAAGGAAAATTAAGGCATTAGTCTAAAAGTCAGGTGTTAGGCCTAAGACCAAAAATTTCATATTCTAGTTTATGTTATTTTATTTTATTTGGGCATTAATTAAAACATTTGTTGTGCATTTGGTGCACAGGCTAGGGTTAAGGTAGAGTGACATGGATCTTGGTCCGGCGTCTGGACATTATGGGGTTGCATGTGGTTAAAGGTCGAAGATCGAGTGAGAGGACTAGGCTTTAGGCCTTTCCTCAGTCTACCCACACTAAAGGCAGACAAGGCCTTGATGATGGTTCTTGCGGAGAGGTGGTCACCGGTGACCCGCACTTTCCATTTGCCAAAGGGGGAGATCGGGATGCCCCCTGTTGATTTCTACATGATGAAGGGGCTTCCGATGGGCCGCATGCCCCCTCCTACTACGGACGATGCTAACCCAAACATGGTGAAGGAATGCTTAGGGCCTTAGCCTATGGAGTACTACAAGGGAACCAACGGTGTTCTTGCTTCATGGTTTTAGAAGAATTACATCTGGGCGATGGACGCGAGTACCAATGCTGAGGTAGACTACTCCATGTGGGCCTTCTTGATTTATATGCTGATCCATTCGATCTTTTGTAGGAAGAGTGATCAAATATACTTCCACCTATTGCTGTCACTAGAGGACCTAAATATAGTTGGGTCCTATAGTTGGGGTAGATCCGCCCTCGGGTAGATGTACGCCAATATGAGTGAGGTGGCAACCGGGCCAGGCCCACATGCGTTCTTAGGCCTGTACTTTCTTTGGGAGGTATGTCTTTATTTGTTGTTTTTTAAAGTCTTTTCTTTCCTTTCATTTATTTATTACGTGTTGATCAATAATTTGCCCCCTTTTTCTTGTAGGTGTGGTGCTACAAGCACTTCTCACCTTTGGTCCCCGAGTGGAAGCATGAGGACAAATTCCTCTTCCCCTATGTGGAGAGGTAGAAGGTTTAAAAGACGCGACATAAGACTTACAAGTCCATCTCGGTCTTCAGGCAGGACCTAGATTTACGGATCACTGCCCAAGTAATAAAAAGACTTTATGTTAATTAAATTGAATAGTTTATTATTTTTGAAAACATATATTCTAACTTCTGTGTGTGTTGTACAAGTCAACTGACATCCTTGGACTAGATGGGCCTTGGAAGGGGACGAGGCACTTGCCCAGAATGTGGCAGGGAGTTGGTCTCGCCAGCGGGTGGTTCTCATAGCCATATATGAGATCACCCTATACGTTGGGGAGAGGTGTTGGCGCTAGGTGGGTGAGGGGGTGGACGACTTTGTGGTTCCACCCCCCTCCTCGAGTGATTGACTTGAAGGGCAAGGTTGGGAGAGGAGAGATAGGCATCAATGCCTCAGTCTTCCTTGATTAGGACAGAAACTACACTGAGTGGTGGGTGGGTCACTCAATCATGCAGGTCTTTGAGTGGACCCATTGAGCCCGAGGTGAGCCTTTCCTTTTATTATTTTTGTAAGACCTTTCTCTTGTTTTCCTTTTTTGAAATTAATTTTCTTTTCTTTTGTTATTTGACTTACTAGGTAGCTGAGATCAAGGACCAGCCCATAGATGAGCCTGCACCTCCTCCTTGAAGGGGAAGGAAGAGGAAGGCTCCCATGGTCAAGCTAGACTTTGTGGGCATGGTGCCCAAGGTGGTGATGATGGCTGACCACTAGGGTGGATAGATCGGGATGACTCTACCCAAGGCCAAGATTCTAGAGGGGTGGGTCCCTTTAGAGACCATGACTCAGGTATGATTTAGTTTTATTCATTTTAAAAATCTTTAATCCATGTGGATTTTTATGAAATTGTGTACTTTTGCAAATTTCACGGGAGGTGTACATGAGTGCCCTCCAAAAGTTGGTTTGGTGCTTTGCCTTAGCGGGGAAGAAACACTAGGCTCATTAGGATGAGATCTCTTTCATGAAGGAGAAACACAAGATTGAGATTGGATCGGTAAAAAATTGATTTAGAAAATGTTTGATTGTGTTTTCTTGCCTTCCTTTCTTTTTTGAAATTCTTTTTCAGCTATTGGCACAAATCCCTATCCCAGGGGAGGACGAGTTCGATACGGAGGGTGATGTGGAGGAGGTATCTCTTGCACCGGTTGGGGTTGAGACTAGTGGACCCATAGGCTTGGGAGGAGATGGAGTTGAGGACGTGCCTCCTCCATAGATGGTAGAGGGGGCAGGTCTAGCTGGGTAGGGAGAGGGTACTACCTTACCCCGAGGTGATGACACTATTTTCTTTGGAGGGTGGAGATCATACACTAGAAGGAAGCAATGGACGAGAAGCGGAACTCAGAATTAACCGGGCTCCTTTGATGATGAGGAGGATGAGGAGTAAAGAGGGGTTGACTTGTTTTATCTTTTTTTTTTTTTTTTTTTTTTTTTTAAATGGTT
>JAOXJP010116365.1:0-13969 GCA_025762735.1 Platanus orientalis
ATTCACCAATCTAGGGTACACTTCTCAATCAGGTGACCTCCTTTCAAAAATCTCCTAGAAATTCACCAGGGAACAAATTCTCTACCTATCAGGCCCTATGGCATCGCAAATCCAAGACCTAAGCAACCATGATTATCATCACACCCCATTCACACCTAGAAAAAACTAGTTGCAGGTCCAAGCGGAGTTTCTCTAGGGACAATTCAGGGTTTGGAGCATAACTTTTAGCTCAAGCATTAGATTCACGAGGAGTCAGAGCCCATGGCTCACAAATATCGAAGGCTATCTTTCATATGAAGATTTAAAAGATTAGTTTTACCTTTTTACACTTCTTTCATTGGTACAGATCAGTCCAGGAACATTCTGGGCCTGTTTTGACACACTTCACCACTCTCCCCACCACCCATTTCTACCCCCCCTCTCTTTCAACCACCTCACCCCTTCCACACTTCTCCTCCACCTAACCCCCCCAAGGTTGTGATCAAAAGGATTCCAACTAGAAAAGCCAAGAAAAAAGTGAGAAAAGAAAAGAAAAGCAAAGAAAGAAAAGGGAGAAAAAAAGAGAAAGAAGAAGAAAAAGAAAAGGAAAGAAAGAAGAAGAAGGAGAACAATCCACGAATAGGTAGGCCCCTTCTCCCCCCTCTTTTAAATTTTAGAAACGCTATTTCCATGTTGTAAAGAGCCCACACCCTTGGACCCAATTAATGAGAAATGGGGGAGACAATCTATCTCCCCCTTTTTCTATTTTGTTTGTAGCCATTGATAAGGTAGGAATTTTTTTTATTTTCATACTAAAGTGGGGTCTCTGACTTACATCAGATGTCACTAACCTCTAGACCTCCCTTTATGTCCAATTTGGACCTCAGATAAGGTGGCTTGTTTCCACAAATGGACCTCACTTCACACCATAAAATAGTGTGCTCATGCACTGTTTTTCAGAGTGTTCTACCATCTATAACTTTTTAGCATCTTCTTAAAATGAGTTATGCCTAAATTCTTAGTTTAATGTTTAGTTAACTTACCCAATCACATAATTAATTTGTTACAGACCCATTTGTAAATTCCTACTATTTTTACTGCATTTTATTTGTTAATATATAGCATGCTGTCCAAAATCTGTATTTCAGTAGTTATGCATATTGTTTGAGCTATAACTCTAAGTACAAAATGCATTTGAATCTAGAATTTTAACTAGAGACTCATGACTGACCCCTTAGCTTCTTTGTAAAATTTGGGATCCATCTTATTTCTGGATCTTGAGATATGGGCCCCACAACCTAAACTTTGCTGAAAAATATGTGTTAAAAACACAGTGTTTTTCCCTTTTAGAAAATTACAAGAGTGGGCCCCACCCTTTCTCCAGAGGCTTGGAGATTTTATAAACCCTTCTGGGGATGTTACTCACCCCCTTAAAAAATTCTAGGGTCAGTGGACCTCAGAAAATTGCCCAAAAACCTAGAAAACAGTCACTGGTTTTCCGAGAAATGAACAGTATGCCTGATCTCTCACAGAGTGTACCAAGCTTTCAGGCGTACCAAAACCAAAAAATTCCCAAATTGTTCTCAATCCCACAATGTCCCATAAATAGTTTCTAATCCTTAAACATGCTCTAAGAAGAGTCGCAGCCCTCTAACAAATTAGTAAGACCCAAAAAAGATCTAATTGAGGCAATACACCTAATCTCTCATTCTGTGAAAGATCAGGCATATGTGGAGTTCAGGCGTACCTAACCAAAAACGTTTTAAATGGTGTCCCCAAGTGTCTGGTTACTCAACAACCTAAAACCCCATAAAAATATAAGAATTTGACCTTTATGAAAATTTCAGCTTCTAGAATTCATAGCAAGGGTCAAGTGGGACCCAATTGAATCCATACGCTTCAACTCTCACTTTGTGAGAAATTAGGCATATATGGAGTTCAGGTGTCCCTGATTAATTTAGGTGTACCTAATCACAATGACTTTAAACTATGTCCCCAAATGTCTAAATACTTACTACAGTCCTAAAACCCATAAAACTATAAAAACATGTCTTCTGTGTGAACTCCAACCTCTGGAATTAACAGCAAGGGTTAAGTGGGACCTAATTGAGGCCATATGCTTGAACTCTCACTCTGTGAGAGATCAGGCATACCAGAGATCATGCGTATGCCTAAGAGATCAGGCATACTAACACAAAACCCCTTTAAAACCATTTTTTCCTTCACTACTTAATAAATCTAAAACAAAAATGATTAGATCAGAGGAGCCACACTAAAAAGTTGGGTGATTGGGGTGCCTAACACCTTCCCCAATCACAACCAAACAGCTTACCTAGGTCCTAGAAAACTAGACCAATAATGAGAGTCAACCCTAGGCTGAGTGCCTAGCCTAAGCCTTAAATAGGTCTGATTCCTCCTTTCCCCTAAAAAGGAGGCAAGTGTCCAACCCTACCTGTAAAACAACTGAGTTGGTGGCGACTCCAAACCTAAGCCCAAAGGCTGACAGGCAGGGCACAGTTCTTCCCCGAAGTGGGGCGGGTGGACCTCCCCGGTCTTTTTTGCGATGCCCACATAACCTTTAAGGTATATCCTAGAATTCTGGTCTTTGTCTCTGGCGAGGATTGGGTTTTCAATAACCATTCGCTGCTTTAGAGCTGGCTTGAGTGGTTGCAAAAGGATCTCCTTGTGTTCATTCACGGGTTGAGTCTCATTCGCGCACTCCTTGTCAATCAAGATGTTGTGTGTGAATGGGTAAATCTTTTGTCATTCGCCCACAATTAGGTGTAATGCTGCCAAATTTCATTGTTGCAAAAGTGTACACAAATGTGAGTCCATAAGTCACATTCGTGCACTCAAAGTGCTCATTTGCACAAATATTTGTAAGACATTGAGATGTACATACTTTGCTTAATTTATGATTTTAGCTTTCTTTTCTTTGCCGAGTAATGGCTCCTAGGAGACTAATTTTGTACGACCATGAGTGCCATGAAAGCTTTCTATCCCCCATTCGTCAAACTCACGAATGGGCTTGTAGCTGAAGCCTTTTCGATCTGGAATTTGTTAACCTGATAACTAATCATGCACCGAGTATGCCTGACTATATCAAAACTGTTTATAAGGGCTAGTGCGGCCCAGATGTTGGGCTCATCAGGACAACTTAGTTTGTGAAACACTACTTCCCTCTATTAAAGAAGGGGAAACTCTCAAAGACTCCACTACGAGCGACCTCAAAAGTTTGATTTAGAAGATTCATCTGGGAGAGGAAGAATGGGTTGGCCAGCTCTATAGGGGATCTTCTTCTTTTTTGAGTAAGGGGAGTAGATGGGAAGCCCTCATCGAACATTGTCTCGACAACTACCATGCGGAAATAGATGTTGTTGGGATGGCTAAGGTGTTGCGTGGTTCGATCAGTAACTTTGACAAACACCACGTGATGGTAGTTGAAACAATCTCTAGATGATGCCCTAACACCAACACTTTCCTATACCAGTATGGTGAGCTAGGAATCTCACTATGGGAGTTTTTGGGGTAAGCCATCTGCCTTTTAAGGGAAGGCTAATGGAGGAATATATTCCCTTTAGTAAGCACTTCGAGACTCTTTCTGTTACATGTAAAAGGCTATTCCAAATATTCTCTAAGTTTAATGACGTACTTGTCTCGTATGGTAGCTAGCTTTGCCGCATTTGCCAGGGTCCTTTAGGTATGACTGTTAGAGGTAAACCTTTGTCGTGGACCAAAAACAATATTTGGTGAAGCGCTAATCTTGATAGGCTTGCAGTCTTGGCTAGAGTTTATGCTACCTTTTTAAGAGGGTGGGATCTCCCGAGCAGCGTGGGTAAGCGTATATGTCATAGAGTATTCATCGCTGCTGCTAATCTTGCTGATGGGATTCGCATGAACCTAGCAGTCCCTAGTCTTTACTGCTTATATAGTGACTTACAAGACATTATGGAAGCAAGTATTTAGGAAGGTCATATAGGGGAGAAGTTGGTGTATTTCGCCCTCCAGTATTTTTGCGCGTGGTTGGGGCTTCATTTCCTTTCCATCTACCAGAGAGGAGAAAAGAATCTCCATAGAATCACATAAATTAACACTTTAAAAAATCAGCAAGCAGAGATGGTGTTGCGCCTTGCTGCTTTATTTTGTTTTACTCAAAAGTTCATCCTCATCCTAGACCACTTATTTAGGAAGTAGGCCCTAATAGATGACGGGTCATTAACAAGGGAGGCTTGGGCATATTTTTTCTCCCTTCGAAGCGGTGAGCTAACATGGAGAAGGGACAATCATCTTTATATTGAGGCCTATAACCCTCACCAATTTGCTTGCTACTTTCCCTATTTTCAAGAACTCGTCTATCTCCCTACCCATGTAAAAATAGTGGGTAAAACGATTAGCTTGGAAAGAATTCAGGAGGCATACTTGTATTTTGTGAGATCAGGCACAGGTAGTCATGCCGTCATCTTTGAAGAAATGGCTAAACAAGACAACCTCCAATTCGATTATCGTTATGCTAAGTGGTGGTATAACTCGTTCTTTTCAGTTGTAAGATATAGTGAAGATAGGGACAACTCCTGCGTTATCTTCAATGGTGGTCAAGATACCGTGATAATGGCTGACAAGTCTCAGAATAAGACATTGGCCATGAAATGGCCTAAACGATCCAATAAGTGGCCGCGGGGTCATCATGAGGAAACTAAGTTGATTTTGCCATCTTCTTTAGCCACCAAATTCAATCTCCTAACTTAGCAAGGGAGCCTAAACAAATGCCTCCTATTTGTGAGGATGATTTTGAAGACGTTGGGGTTATCCTTTTGAGAAGCTCCAGTACACGGCAATAGGAGTGGGACAACACGAGATCCCCTCTATTAGAGAATTTGTGTCAGGGGGTAAGACCTGTAAGGAGCAGAGCTAATTGGCTAACATATTGCTAGTAATGCAATAAAAAAAGGCCTAGTCTAACCTTTTAACCATCCTTCCTGTAATTTTGCTGATGAAAGGCCTAAACCAAAGAGTTTAACAGGTTAAAGTGCTACTCTTATCAGATCTAGAGCGCCTAAGAGGCCATGGTAGCCATCGGGTATTCAACAATACACCTCACATCGGTAGTTGTACGGTGTCTGCACCTTGATCAGGAGGGAACTTGAGGCCTTATGGCTTTGTGGGGGCACTGTGCACGAGTTTATTATTGTCATGAATGGGTATGACTAGGAGGGTCACTTCCTGGACTATGTCTTCAAAAAGGTGATTGGCATCACGCGCGACCTTCGAGCATATATCCCCGTTGTCCATGACATTTCCTCGGTGACTCATGACTCTCTTCCTTGCTTTATAGAAAATATTAGGAGGGACTTGGTGACCATAGGAAGGAGTCTACCATTTGTGACATCTGAATCTACAAATGGGATTGTAGAGAAATGTTTAGGAGAAGATGAAGTGTTTTATTTTGCGATTGAATGCTCTCTTGGCACCGATCAACCTACTCATTTCAGCGATGAGCCAAGCAACGAAAAAGAGGTGGCAGCTCAAGTCTAACAAGCCTTAGCTACATCACGTGAGACGGCAAGACAAGAGCCTTATGTCCCTTTTAAGGGGAAAGGTGTTTTTGAGGATGATGAGCTATCATGTGTCACTGGAAAAGGGGCTTCTTTGAGTGTCCTAGAGGTTGGGGGATCCTCTCATACACCTTTTAAGAAAGAGCCATGGAATCCTCCTTCACCAACACCTTCTAGAGAGCATGCCCAGGTATGCTTGTTTATATTTATGACTTCAATAAATCTCATTTTGTCATTTATCATTTCAAACTCTTATTCTTGTGATTATCTGTGAATAGGTCCTCATAAGAGATACAGTATGACAACTCCCCTCGAGGTGTAAAGACTAGCCATTTATGAAGACAACCCCCAGATGACTGCAATAGAGGAGCAAAGTGTTCCAACAATAAGAGAGACAAATTTAGTGACCAAACAGGCAGATAAGGCCCATCCTATTATCACCCTCGAGGAGCAACAAGACTTAGTCGATTCAGTGCCAGGCATGACCTTTGAGGAGGGAACCGAAATGAATTCCTTGAAGATTCTAAGGCATTTGTGGGCCTTCACATCCCTACCAGTAGCTTACATGATGAGGTCATGTTCAAAATGGAGGAGCTATTAGATTATGAAGATTCCAAAAAAGGATGACCAACGGTGGACTGATGGTTACAGGGAGGGTAACCCGTTGGCTGATGAGTCAGGAAACATTGGCAAGAATCATGATGAATCCCTTGTGGCCACCACTGAAGCAGGTAATCAGGAGGTAGAAGCTACTAGTGAGGAGAGTCCTACTAGAGGTGGACATCCTTCTCGAGGCTGATAAATCTCAAGACAAAACCGTTAATGAAATTACTGAGCCTACAATTGATGATGTCCCTATTACGTTGTCTATTCCACCTACTAAAGATGGAAGCAACATGGTTGATAGAGAATTGATTGTAAAGGCAGCTCAGGAAGAAAGCCTGATCCAAGAGGAGGTAGCGGTTGATGTAAATCCTCCTGAGCCAACTATCGATCCTATTATGGCAAAGTCAATAGGTGAAGACCATCCCCAACATGAAATATCTTCTGCGAAAGGTATACACTACCACCCCTATCTATGTTAGCCATGCTATTCATCTTTTTTCTTATCATCATGTGCTAAATTCTTCTTTTTTTATCAATCCAATTGCTAAGGAGAGGCTCCTTGTGAGACAGGAACTCATAGAATTCCTCCCATGGGCTATGGTAAGCTTTTTATCTTGTTATAAATGTACTTCTATGTACCATTACTAACACTTATCTTTTGCTTGTCCAGATGAGATCGTGAGCACCACTAGTGCCATTAGGTGCCCTTTCAATATTGCCTCAGTATGCATGATCTGCCATGGGATGCTCGAATTAATGATAGCCTTGACACCCTCATCACCTGATCTCTCAAGTACACGGGATAAAGTGTTGACAGCCCTTGCCGAAGATGTAAAAACCCATGTTTGTAATGATGGGTTTTAGTGGGGTGTAGAGATGTATTTTACCTCTTTGGTTAGACAATAAACGCTGGCATTAGAACTTGCTAATATCGAAAGTAATGTTGAGGCTTAGGCTAGTCTAAGCGTTGTTGAAGCTGAAAGGAAAACCTTGATGGAGGAGTTAGACTGAGTTTGCAACTCAATAACCAACATTGACAATGACTTAGCCAATGCCCAAGAGGAACTATTAAGGGTACAGGCTCGGATCGCGACTCTCACAGTGACCTAAGAGGTGAAAGCAACAGAAAGAAGCACTCTTTAATTGAGGATTTCTACAGTTTCTTCTACCATAGATCATCCTCAAGAAGAATTTTCTAGGCGGGGTGACCAAATTCAATCCTCCTTAACCACGGAAGATGATCTATGTAAATGTCTCATTTCCATTTTTCCAAAGTAATGTACCCTTAGAATGATGTAAAACCTCTTTTGTTAATGAAAGAAAAGATATAGCTTTATTATTTATTGTCTTGTCTTCTCTTTGTCATTTCCCTATTCTTTTTTTTTTGAATCATTTTCTTTACTCAACATTGTGAGAGTCAAGTAAAGTTGACCTTATAAAAGTCAAATGTGACCAACATTATAAGAGTCACGCGTGGTCGATGTTATAAGAGTCAAATATGGTCGACATTATAAGAGTTGAATGTAGTCACCATTATAAGGGTCGAACATAGTTGACACTGTTAGGGTCAAATGTGGTGGACATTATGGGAGTCACATGTAATTGACATTATGGGAGTCAAATATGAATGTGGTGGACATTATAAGGGTCATGTGTAATTGATAATATGAGTCAAACATAATTGACTTTATAAGAGTCGAACCCAATTAATCTTTAACTTTGTGAGAGACAAATATAGTTGACTTTATGAGAGTTGGATGTGAATTCGTGTTAGCATTATGAGAGTCAAAAGTCACACTCATGTGTGCTCCTTTTCCATGTAAGTGAGGTATCCTGCCCTTATAGTGGATGTTGCAATGGTATATATCTGAAGCAACATGAGCGACATTCTTCCGACGATGATACTGAATTGTCACCTTGTAAGAGGTGCTTAAATGGCATTGGTTGAATTCGGAATTTTGTAACTGGATAGGTCTGTTGCTTTTGTTCTCTTTTCAAGACACCCTTTTTAAAGGATTGTGGCCACTCATGTTTATAAATAAGAGGGTTGTGCCCACCACCCTTCTCATTCCTTCCCTTTTCCTTTCTTTTTTTCAACTCATTACCCATTTATATCTATTTTTTTTTCTAGCTCGGCTATCTCACCTAGTCGAGCCATTCCCCTTTAGGACACCGGCCAGGCAAAACTAATAAAGAAATAAATCTATTCAACGAGCAAAAGGAGAGAGAGGGATTCGAACCCTCGATAGTTCTTTGTTCAGAACTATACTGGTTTTCAAGCCTTTGGCTTTTTTAAATACTATTTATTTATGTGTTAGAGAAATGGCTCCCAAGAGAAGGATTTCCAGTGTTCCTGAAGTTGGAGAATCATCGGGGTCACGAGTAAGGTGGGACAAATCTTCCCCGATCAAGGGGGAGGACCTGAGTCTTTATTCAACTGTGGTATGTATTGAGTCCCTTGTTTATCTTAGTGACTAGTCCTTTTACTTTCCATGATCTAATGATGCTAATTTTATAGATGTGGTGAGGACGCTTGCAGCTGAAGAAGTGGAGGTGCGAGTCAATGATGCTTGTTAGGAATGGGATGTGCTTATCATGCGCTTGGTTGGGATGTCTGTTGAATAAGCGGATGTATATTTTGTTTGGCAAGAGATTTTAGACAAGCTGGCTTGTATAAAAGCTTGTGTGTACAACTTCGAGTTTAGGGGCATAGTATTATGTCTCCTTGATGCTTTGTTTGAACTCTGTGACATAAAGGACATCAAAGCACTAAAAGGCCAAGAGCACGACATTCGCTTGTGCCTTCAGGAAGAGGAGATCATAATGGCTGACCTAACTGCTCAACAAACTCGGGTGTTAAAAGAGATTGGGCCACTAGTGAGGGATGTTAACAAGTTGATGGCACAGATGGAAGCATTAAAGAAGCGCTTCAACAAAGTAATGAATGCTTGAAATTTCACAAAGGGTTTGTCGAGCACATGGGTAATTTGATTCATCAGTCTATCTATATGGTGGATTGCTGTAGGAGCGAGTTTATGAGCTGAGAGATCAATCGACATGATGGAGTCTCTAGGGAGACTATTTATAACCTCAATGCAGCGCAGTTGGACGTTAATGTGACGAATGATGCCCTGGAAGTAAATGCGGAGGTGTTGCCTTCATTACGTGCCAAACTCCTGAGCTTTAGTAGCCCTGACATGGTGAAAGAATGAGGGTGTAGTGTAGTGATAGGGTAGAGTGCCATTCATTGTATTTTTTTTTGTTGTGGCATCATTTTATTCTTTAATAAAAATTTAATTGTTATCCAAATTTTGCGTGTCTCCAAATTTTATGTGTGAGTTTTCCCTCCCCCCTTTGAGAAATGTATCATGTAGTTATAAAATTGAATGATATAGTTCTCAAGGAGATCTTGTCATGTGGATGATGATGGGGCTGTGCTTATCTTGTTGTGGCAAGCTGCCTACGTACCCTAAACTAGGATCAAGCCCGGTTGTAGTTCGATTATGCGATTTTGGGTATTTTATCTCTTTTTTACCCCCAATGGTTGCCCACTAGGTCTAGGGTTCACTTAATTTTTACATCCCATTGCCATTACTGATTTTTAATGGGATCAGTGAGGATTTGATCTTACCATGAGTGGATTTTCTTACTTGTGGTACTCATACGGGTTTTTGCCATGCACTTTTCATCACGCTGTAGGTATATATGTCCCTTTTTTGCCCTTAGGATCCTTTAACCTAAGACTGGGGGGTTGCCTATTTTTGCACCCCATTACCATTACTGGTTTTTAATGAGGTTGGCAATGATTTTTTTTTTAAAGAAAGAATGTGGTTGCATCTAGGTCAGGAAGAAACCCAGAATGCCTACATACCTGTATAAAATAGGATCAAACCGACGTAGTTTCTTAAAGCCCCATAAATGTCATTTAGGAGTAATATTTCTTCAAGAATCTGGCATTGGTAACAGGGAGAATTTGGTTGCCCTACACATCATGGAGAAGATATACACCATTAGTATGTACCTTTTCAACGGCATATGGACCGTCCCATTTAGAGACAAATTTATCTTCTTCTCTTCTAGGAGGGTCAAGTGGTGATTGTGCAATAAGGACAAGCTCATCCTTGGTGAAGGAGCGAAGTTTAACTTTCTTGTTGTAGGCCCTTGCCATGTAGGCTTGATATAATTCCAGATGTTGTTATGCAGCGAGCTTGGATTTATCAAGGGTTTCAATTTCTGAAAGGCGAATCTTGGAGACCTCTACGTCCGTTAGACCATCTTGTATTGCAACTTAGCGATGGGACTTAGATTTTAACTGGTAGAATGGCATCTACTCTGAACACAAGGGAGTAGGGGGTTGCCTATGTTGGTGTATGAAAGGTTGTACTATATGCCCAGAGTGATTTTGGTAAGCGCTTATGCCAATCCTTTTTATGTCTAGAGACCATTTTCTTAATGATTTTATAGAGAGTTTTTTTGAAGGCTTTTGCCAAACCATTAGCTTGAGGATAATATCGTGAAGAATGCTCCAGATTGACATTGTATTTTTCGATGAGCCGATAAAGAGGTGAATTGACAAACGGCTCCCTATTGTCTATAATTATACGATCGGGGACACCAAACCTATATATGAGGTGGACTTTGATGAACTAGACTATGTCAAAAGCTTTGATTTCTCTTAGAGCAACAGCCTCTGCCCATTTAGAAAAGTAATTTTTTGTAGCAAAGATGTAGCGGTGTCCTTTGGTAGAGGTTAGAGTAATGGGCCCCAGTATGTCCATCCCCTACTTGAAAATTGGCTAAGAACAAGAGGTAGTGTGCAATGGCTCGGTAGACATATGGCCATAATCACTATGTAGTTAGAAAATGCGACATCGCTTGGCATACTCAATGTTATCAACCACCACTGTTGGCTAGTAGTAGCCAAGTCTTTTTAACTAGTATTGCAGCTTAGGGCCACTTTGGTGTCTGTCGCATACACCAACATACACTTCATTCATTACATTACTTGCCTCATTGGCTGATAGACAACATAACAATATGCCATCAAGTGACCGCCTGTATAACTGATTTCCCTATAGGGTAAGCCGAGGAGCATGTCATCTTAATTCAGTACGCTTAATAGGGTCAACTGGCTCTCTTCCATCCACGAGATGTTGAATTAGGGGCTCAGGCCAATCTTCCTCTCCCAAGCTTGATTTATCATCTATACTTTGTGTATCACTCTTGTAATTCGGTGTTGCAAGTGAGGAGGACATCTTCCTCTGTGGTTGTAGACAATGAGAAGACAACCCTTCTTTCTCCAATATGGATGATGAGATAATCATCCCTTGGGTGTTGTCAGCACCCAAATTTTGACTCTGGTCATGTGATAGCATAAGGTCAGCATAATAGCATTTTGGCATCAAGACTCTAGGCACCCATGGCTTAGGAAGAGTAAGCCTGGACTCTAGAAGGTTAAGCATTACCAAGAAGTCTTTCTAAATGTTCTAGTCACAAATGAATCAGTCAAAGTACCTTATTATAGCCCAAAAAGCACAATTTTAGGGCAAACCCTAAACTCACTCAAAAGCACCATTGGGACTTTGAGGGCCACATTTTAGAACCCCATTCAAGTCATCAGTAAGTTTTCCACCTCTTGTAAGCCTTTCTTTAGTAAAGCATCACAAAAGCTCAATACTCACTATCTGTCATCCAGATCACTGAATTTTTTAACCTACATAAGCCTTCTTGTCATGAAGCATCATAGGTAAAGAATTCACATTTTCACCTTTTTCAACTCGAGGGAAAGAAATTACCATTTTACCCTTTCTACCCAATGACCTCTAGACCCTCAAAGGACCCCTGGAGCCTCTCTTGTGGTCCAAATTGTGTAATTTAAGAACCTATACACCCTAAGTCTCTCTTCTTCAAAGGACTCATCACAGTGCAGACACTGCTCGAGAACAACAACAGCCAATTTCTCAATCTATGATAACCCTGACCAAGAAATGACCCTTGCTAGAGCTCTCAAAAACTCATCCGATCTCCGAATTCAGAAAGGTCAGTCGTCATATTTCGGCCTCAACCTTAGCTTCAAATCTATAGGTTTGAGAAAAGAGTTTTGAAGTCTCGAACCTCTGTGAAATCTCAAATCTTCTCCAAAAGGGTATAAGGCTATTTTTCCACTTTTTGCTCTTATAGAGCCAGAATATTCTCTAGACCTCCAAATCGAGATCAGTCAGTGTACATTTCTTTAGAATCATGAGGCCTTCAAAAATTTATCTAAGGAGCCAAGACTTTCATAAAATCTATCTGCTAAGATTCCCTCAAAAACTCTAAAAAGGATAACAAATCAGGTGCTTGATAGACTCCCAAGAGCGCACCTGAAATCAGAAATTCATATTGCAATGGCCACACCATAGTAAATTCAAAGCCATGAGACAATCAAATCCATGCTAATTTATAGAAAATTCATGGCCTAAACAGTCATTTCTACCTAAACCCAGAAAAAACGTGTTTTGTTTGAATTTAGTACGCAAAATGCCCTTAAAAGTTCTCCTGAACTCAAAATAAGGTAAAGTCAGAGCCATTTTCTCAGCTTCATCCCTACCCTTAATAAAGCATTTCATGAACCCCCTAATTTAGGAAATATCTAGATATTCAACTTCACCCAGCTTCAGGCAGCTATAGAAACCTAATTTGTTCAAGCGATTCTGCTTTGAAAAGCTCTCTGTAGCTGCCCAGGAATCCAACAGCCGATCTGTAAACTTCTGTAGCTTTGAGACTCCACAAACATCAAATCCCATAGATACAACCTAAGGTAGCATTTTACAAAAAAACCAGCAGTGTCCCCTGTACAATTTTATCAAACCGCTAGAAAAATGGTTTTTAACCTAATTTCCTACTCGGGTAGTCAAAAGCTGCGAATCACCCAGAGCTGGGAGCATCTATCCCTGGGCCACCCTCAGATCAAATTAACCATCTTGCCCTTCCAATTTACATCTAAGAGCCTTTTTGGCCAAAAAAACCCTGATTTTACCCCCTTACCCTTTTCGTAATTTGGTTTTGATTGGACCAGGACAACCAGAGCATCTGTGACGTCTAAAATTGACACTGACTAGGTTGACCTTCGAGCTTGGAAGTGCACACAGAGTGACTGTAGCGATAGGGTTCAAAAAAATCAGAAACTAGATATTATTTCAAATGAGCTAAGATGAGATATTTTGCATTAAATGCATTCTCGTCTTTAGCCCATTAATGGTGGCCCTTGGATTAGAATCTTTCGATTCTCTCTCTTACCCTCCACCCTAGGATCCCCTAGATGAATCTCAAATCCCTAGTGAACCCCCTATAGCCTCCCATCAAGCATATTTGATCCCCCCATTAGGTTTGTAACCAATGGGATTTTGTCGAAAGGCATATCCCATGTCAAGTCCATAGCCACTCCCATCCACCCTCAATAGCACACCCCCCATCACACCCTTCATTGAAGTAGCACCCTCCCAATCACACCCTTGATAGAGCCATGCCACCCATCCATGCCTCCCCCTTCAAATCAATCTCAACCCCACCTTGAGATTAAATCCTAGCCTTCTACCTAATTTAGGATAGAATCAATCCTAGCCCTCCATCTAGGAACCCTTATCCCTTCATCCAACCATTGATCCCATGAATTTGAGGTTATAAATAGCCCTAAATTCATGGTGAATAGGGTTGGAAACAAAAAACCCTAACCCTAAGGAGAAAAAGAGAAAGAAGAAGAGAAAAAGATCAATTCCCCCCAACCCTTGGCAAGGTAAGCCTAAACCCAGCTCCCCTTCATGTTCTATACTTCAAATATCATCATTTGATCA
>JAOXJP010116376.1:0-13969 GCA_025762735.1 Platanus orientalis
CACACACATATATATATATCGAGAGAGAGAGAGAGAGAGAGAGAGAGAGAGAGAGAGAGAATCATTCATATACTACTATGGTACAATTCATACTAATATAATTCAGTATATATTCAATCCTAAATTGAATTGAACTCGAGAGATTCAGATGACATACAAATCAACTGAAACTTTTAGTCTGTGAGATTCTGCAGAACAAGAGGTAAAGTCTTGCAGATGTTACTACTACCTGATCATAATGCAAGTAGACATGGTAAAACAGGTAAATGAACAGGAGAACTCTTGCAACCTGCAGAACATAAATTATTTCAGCAGGCATCTCTAAAGATAATTAGTATAGCAATGCTCACACCTCATCTGTGAAGTGGAGCCCTACAATAATTTGAATTAAAAAGGGAAAAAAAGGGATTTAACTCACCAGCCAAGCAAAGAACATCACAACCCCATTAATGAGATACATGCTGGACCTCTTCATTCCAGCTGTATCAAGATACCTTCATAAACCAAAAGATATAATCAAGTCAACACACAAAATTTAAGCACATGTGAGATGATTTGAATATAATTCTGTTTTTAGGAAACTAAAAGATGGGGTATTTTTAACATCTCAGTGGGAAACTTGCATGTAAATCATCAAAAATTACCATCTCAAATTGACCCCCAAGGTTGTTGCCTCGGAGATGAGAACCATGTAAGTGTAAAGCTGCCCCTCTCCAGACAACATAGAATACGCTACTGCAACTACAGAAAGAAGATGATGGAGAACCTGAAAGACAGATGCAATCGTATATTTCAAGGTTAACATGCTTGATAGCTAGACACCAAATTTTTATATTTTTATTCCACCCCTTTATATGGCCATTTCATGTCAAAACAAGCTCTTCCAAGGAGAAAACATGTTTAGATTATCTATCATTTAAATAAAGAATGAACTTACAAACTCCATTCCGCCAAGAGAAGGATATAGCCAAACTATCATTCCAAGGTCCGAAAGGAAGTAACCAACAGAAACCTGTCACAAATCAACTCAAATCAATGATACACACACACAAGACTTCTTGTACGATTTGAATACAGCATGACCCAAGAGAAAATAAGGAAAATTGATGAAAAGACCAAGATGTGCTTTGAAGAACATTCTCTTCATTTGAATGTAGTGTTTTTATTGAAATCATTGGACAAAAATGTCTTTAATGTTTTTATTGAAATCATTGGACAAAAAATATCTTTAACATATTAAAAATAGATGTCATTTATTGTTTTATGTATGACCACAACTCAAAGAGACAGTAGTAGGGAAAAATCAATTGTAGATCACAGCACTAATACATCATTAGGTGCTGAAAGCATGCTCTAATTTTATTTTATTATTAGTATTATTTTGAGGTCAAAGCCCTTGATCTATAAAGATGTGTACTTTTTAATGAATCTTAGTAAAAACAGTATTGGCTATTTTTTTGTTTTCTTGGGCACAATTCTGGCTAACCAACCCCCCCCCCCCCTCCCCCCCCAAAAAAAACAAGCTAATTTCTCAGAGAAACTCAAACATAATAATTTTGAATTTTTTTTAAGAGCTGAAAAAGGCAATGTCCATAGATATTCTAAAATTGTCCAATAGCTCTAAATAAAACAAGTGTTCTCACCCCCATTGTAAAAGTAGAAAGTGGTGAACTTCGGAATGTGACAAGGCCAGCAAGTCGATGGTCAGAATAAAGATCAGAGAATATCACAAAGTACAATGACATAACAGTGATAAAAATTGCATGAAGAGTGGAGATACCCCTGCACAAATAGTTAAAAGACATAAGAAATTGGACCAAAAAATAGAAAATAATAAGAACAAATTGCAAACAAGCGCTGACCGATTGTTCCACTCAATTCGTTGGATTTTTGTAAGGCTAGCGTAGCTCTTGAAGTAAGACGAGCTAATCAACTGGGTAAAATCATAGGCCTGAGAGCAGAGAAGAAAAAAAAATACATCAGGAAAATATTTAAAAAAAAAAAAAACAAAAGGAAAGTGAAACCCAACTTTTAATAGACATGCGAAATAAAAGTGATTTCATTAGGTAAGAAAATGAGGACATTCTTGTCCCTTCTTGGCTCTCGGAAATGAAAAAACAAAACAAAAGGAAAGACAAAAACATACCACTTTGCAAGCGAAAATGCCACCAAGGACTGAAGTGTATGGGATAAAAGGATCTGCTAGTAAGTAGTCCTTAACCAGTAACTCTGCCTGGCTTTGGTAAGACTTGAGCGCCATAATCGTCTTCTTAGAAACAAGCATCATACCATAATTTTTAACCCATATGTCTAATCAATAAACTGAGGAAACGAGTACTGTAAAATCTGAAATCCACTGATTTTTGTATAACTAGTTTTTATCTACATACAACATTAACAATTCAACTTAACATAAGAAGTTTTAACTTTGCATCCAAAACAACTTGTGGAGAGATGTGACTAGAGGTGGCAATTCGTGTTGGCGGGTCGGGTTTGTGTTGTGTGCTAAGGGTGTACGACTATATGGTTCAACCCAAACACAACCAACTAATTAATCGTGTCAATGTGGGTTGGCCCGCTTTGACCAGAAACACAATTACAGTAAACCCTAACTCACCAATTTCGTGTCAGGTTCACCGGTCGTGTGTGTGACTAGGGTTGGCAATTCATCTTGGCAGGTCGTGTTTGTGTCGTGTTGAGTTAAGGGTATACGCCTATATGGGTCACCCCAAACACAACCCATTTATTAATCGTGTCAAAGCAGGCAGATTGAACCACTTTGACCCGAAGCACAATTACGTAAACCCTAACCCACTAATTTTGTGTTGGGTTCGCAGGTCGTGTCAAACATTGCCACCTCTAGATGTGACATGTTATATTAGTACTTCCCATAAATCAAATGCCCAAAACAAGCTTGAAAGCTAGATCAGAGATTAGAGAATTGCATCTTTTGTATACAATAAATGGTAAGCTAATTGAAATATATTAAATCAACGGTCATAACCTCAATTCATGTAATACTAAAATCAGATTCCGACACATTGCAATTTTAAATAATAAAAAAATGGAAAAATGTTATTCATAGTGGGATGTCAAACCTAAAACTTGTTTCAATATAAAATTCTTCTCTACTTCGTAAAGCAAAGTTAAATTTCAATTGTTGTGTTTTTGGACAAGAAGTTTAGAGACGAGAAGGAAGTAACACTGAAGAGAAGGGAATGGGGTGTCTTTAGAGCACACACAATGGGCAGGAAAGGAAAGAAAGTTACAATAGAGATGACAATGGGACAGGGACAGCTACATCAATTAAATTTTCTTTATTCAACAATCAAACAAGAGCCATTAGAAAAATGTGGTGACCAGAATTGATCTCTTAGTGATTAGTTCATTATTATATACTCAATCATGATATGTTTCCTATATTAGTATTATAACTTTGAATGCTATTGGCACAAAAAATGCTCACTAGTAATTTGAGTACCTATTCGAGGAGGAAGTCATAATCTACAAGAAGATTAGCATCATATACAACATCTGGGATGAAGCAATTTGTTAACAGTAAAGTCATCTGATCACCCTGCAAGGAGTGGAAGATGGTACTAAAGTATGGACACGACTCATAATCCTCTCTGAATCTATCAAATCCGGTGACCTGTATGCTCATCGTATGTAGGAGGTAGACCTTTCTACTCAATGCATCTGCAACCTTATTTTCTGAATCAGCTTTGTGTTTAATCACAAATGTAAACTGTTGAAGATACTCCACCCACTTGGCATGCCGTGAGTTAAGTTTCTTCTAAGAGCCTAGATATCTCAAAGCCTCGTAGTCAGAAAATATATGAACTCATACGGAAATAAGTAATATCTCTAATACCTAAGGGACTGGACTACCGCATAGAATTCTTTGTCATAGGTGGAATACTTTTGTTTGGTTTCATTTAATTTCGCTAAATAAGCCACGAGATGTCCTTCCTGAGTAAGAACACCTCCTATCCCAACCCCAAATGCATCACACGCAACCTCAAAGACTTTAGAGAAGTCAAGAAGTTGCATAACAGGAGCTTTAGTCATCCTCGACTTGATCTCTTGGAAGGCCTTGGCTGCTGCCTTGGTCCACTTAAATTCACCTTTACGGATGCAATCCGTGATAGGTGCCATGATGGAACTGAATCCCTAAATGAACCGTCTGTAGAATGTGGCTAATCCATGAAAACTACGAACCTCATGAATGCTAGTGAGCTCAACCTATTCTACAATACACTTAATCTTGTCAGGATTAGCGGTCACTCCCTCACCTGATACAACAAATCCCAAGAAGATAACTCTAGGCGTCATAAATACACACTTCTTAAGATTTGCGTATAGGCTCTCTCTACGGAATATCTCACACACACTTTGCAAATGGCTCAGGTGAACCTCCCTACTAAGGCTGTATATAAAAATGTCATTGAAGTATACAACCAAAAACTTTCCTATATAGGGCCTCAATACCTGTCATTACCCTCATAAAAATACTTTGAACATTAGAAAGTCTAAAGAGCATGACAAGCCACTCATACAGTTCGTCCTTCGTCTTAAAGACGGTTTTCCACTCATATCCTGGCCTAGCTCTAATCTGGTGGTAACCACTCTTAAGATCGATCTTAGAGAATATAGTAGCCCTGCCATCATATCTAACATATCATTAAGCCTAAGAATGGGAAACCTATACCGTACCATGATTTTGTTGATAGCCCTGCTGTCAACACACATCCTCCAAGAACCATCCTTCTTCGGTGTAAGAAACGAGGGTACGGCACACGAACTCATACTCTCCCTGATGAAACCCTTTCTCAACAGTTCATCCACTTGCCGCTTCAACTCGGCATGCTCTGTAGGGTTCATCCTGTAGTGGGGTAGGTTGAGAAGAGTTGCCCTAGGAACCAAGTCTATAGCGTGTTGAATATCACGAATCGATGAAAGCTCATCTGGTAAATCCTCAGGGAACATCTCTCCAAACTCTCTGATGAGAGGCTCTACCTCCGCTAGGAGATCAGAACTAGGATCAAAGGTCACTGCTCTAGTGCCTAATGCAAACACTAATGCATCATCCTGAACCTCTTACTCAAACTCCTTTGGACTAAGGATATTCAAGGTCTTCTAGTGAGGAGCCTTCACATCCTTCTCTTTATTCACCAAACTCTTGCCTCCAGACTGGGCTTTTAGTGAAAGAGGAGTGAGCTTGATTTTCTTGTCCTTGAACACGAACACACACATGTTGGTCTTACCATACAACGTGGCATTCAAATCAAAGAACCAAAGTCGGCTTAGGATCATATGCCCTACATCCATAGGCACGACGTCACACCATATCTTGTCCTGATACTGGCCAAACTCGATAGGTACATGACATCTATGGGTGACACGAAGAGAAGAGGAATCTACCCATGACACACAGTAAGGCCGAAGGTGTAGGACGGTGGTGAGTCTGCCTCTTTACATTGTCAATAGAAACCACATTGATGCAGCTTCCACTGTCTATGATAACTCTGTAAGTTTTCTCGCCACTTGGCAAAGGTACAGAAGATGGTAGTCCCCCGCCAATCCTCCTCTGGCGCAGCCTAGGTGAAAGCACACCTAACCACCTAAAGGGGTGAAGGAGACGAGGGATAGCTAAAATAGGAAGGTCTCATGACTACTAGGTAACTATCCTCCCCCTCTCCATCATCATCACTCAGGGCCTGTAAAGGATCAACAATCTCATCTTTGTCAGTCTCATCATCAAATGCTTGTTGATCTCTATGCACCTCTTCCTTGGTGTTGTCCTCTACGCAGAGAGCAAGCTCTTTGCATGGACACACCTTGGAATAATGGCCCACCCCACCACACTTGTAGCATCTGCTAGGATCGCCCGACGATCGAGCTCTGGCCTCGTCTTTCCTCCTATTAAGCACTGGGCCAAATCTAGAAGGTTCAGGACCAACTCTGGGTGGTTGGCCCCCTGAAGTGTACCTCCCATCCGAACGTCTAGGATCCTAAGGTCGCGGAGCCGAAGGCTTCACGTATCTCTCCATGTCCTGTACTATCCTATAGAGCTACTCTAGGGTGGTGATGTAGTAGGGTATTAACTCCTTTTGAATCTCAGGTCAGAGCTCCATCTCAAAGCGAGTGATGGTCATCTCAGGATTCTCACGGACGCTACATCTCAATCTATCATAATCGAACCTCGTGATATAGTCTGCGACGCTAGATGATCCCTGACAGATAACATGATACTGCTCGAGAAATCTAGTGTGATAATGACAGGGCAAGTACTTCTCTCTGAGCCTCTCATGCATCTCTACCCAGCTAGCAACGGGTCTCTCATTTCTCCAATACATTGTTACTCTACCAAATCCTAGTAAAGCTGAGCTGACCCAACTAACTTCATCTTAACAAACTTGACCTGCCTGTGAGCGGAGATCATACCAGTCAAAATATTGGTCCATCCCGCAGACCCAGTCCAAAAAAACCTTGGAGTCTAAACGCCCATCAAACGTGACATCAACCCGCATGGATTTTAAGGCTGTCTCCTCGAGATCTCTCGGACCTCTGTGATCTCTCACCCTTACAGCTGCTTATAATCCCGAGGATCCAGGTCATCCTCAAACTCAAGGATAGCCTCATGGGGTGGGGTCCTGTGTGGGGTTCCCCTATGCGGGGTTAGAGATCTGCCCCTAGGCAAGGTCCTCTTAGGGTCAGGCTCAGGCTCAAGACTGAGAGTCCTCTACCTGTGGCCTCCTACAGATCCATGGCCTGAGTGGTGGTCCATATGAGGTCCTCTCTAATCTTCTCTCCTCTCCTGAGAACCTCTTCTGAAGCGCAAGTTCAACTCTTGTCGGAGTTGCTCAAAAT
This sequence comes from Platanus orientalis, assembly GCA_025762735.1. NCBI lineage: Eukaryota > Viridiplantae > Streptophyta > Magnoliopsida > Proteales > Platanaceae > Platanus > Platanus orientalis. The sequence continues at coordinate 6,874 of JAOXJP010116376.1, forward strand.
GATGATTGAAATTAGACTCCATAACCAAGATTAACCTATCCAGCCTCTTAGACAACTCTTTAAAGGCCGGATATTGGGTGAGCAGGGAACTAGGTCCTGCTTCTAAGGTCATCTTGAGGTGATAATCTAATCCGGATCTAGTGGGCATACACCAAAGGGCACAGGATGGGTGACCCTAAAGACTCCCTAAAATGATTCTAGAGACTATGAATGCGGAAAAATTAAATGACTAAAGTAAAAGATGTTATGCTATGCAAAAGTATGCAAAACTACACCTAAATGCAATCTACGGGTAATGAAACCCTAGACCTAAGCTCTAATACCAGGCTGTCCATAAGAAGAATTGAGTCGAGCCTTGAGAGGCACAGCCTAATACCATACAACTTTCCAAGGATCCTCTGTCAACCCCACATCTGCCAACAACTTATAGCAAGATTTGATTGTAAAGAGGCCACTAGTCTCCTTTACCCAGATACGCTAATCCTGTTGTCCTAAGTTGAGATTCCCCCCTCGTATTTTGTCAAGAAGTTGCGCCACCCTGGGAATCTCCCAATCAAACGCTGCCCATCTTAGAATTGGCAACCTCATCGTTCCCCATGTCACAGACGCATAGGAGGCTATCACTGCATCAGATCCATGCTATAGCAAAAATATCTAGATACAACTCCTTCAAAGTTGTATTGCCGCACCAGGCATCTTTCCAGAGCCGGACACGCCTACCATCTCCCACTGCATAACCTATCCCAGATTTAAAGGAATCAAGCTGAGTCATAATGCCCCTCTAAGGGCTCCAACCATACGAACCCCATGGAACTGTAAGATCCCAACTGTCGATTCTACTATACTTGGTCGTTACCACCTTCCTTCACAACCCACCATCCTCCTACCCAAAATGCCACAACCATTTGCAAAGCAAAGCCCTATTCATAGGTTGCAATCTCCTTAAGCCTGCTCCCCCTGTATCTTTTGGCGTGCATACCCTGTCCTAGGCAACCAAATGCATACCCCTGTCATCTTCCATCCCTCTCCAAAGGAACTTCCATTGGATCTGCTCTATCTCCTTGCGCACAGATGATGGAGGCACAAATAACGAAACGAAGTAAATCGGGATACTTGCCAATGAAGATTTAACAAGAGTTAGTCTTCCCGCTTTCGATAGGTAGTGCGCCTTCCAACCAAACAATCGCTTCCTCATTCTATCTACCACCGGATCCCAGATATCCCTCCTTTTGTATTTAGCACTGAAAGGGAGACCCAAATAGGTTGATGGGAGGCTTCCCGACCTACAACCTAAATCTGCTGCTAAGAGGTCCAAATTAGGGACCTCTCCCACCGCAATCAAGGAACTCTTAGCCAAATTCAATTTAAGTCCGGAAACCGCCTCAAAACATCTCAGCACACATCGAAGTAATCTAATTTGGTGTTGAGAATTGTCAAAAAATGGTGGTGTCATCTGCAAACTAAAGATGAGACATTGGACCTATCTCTAGACCCACCGAAAATTCCTCAATCATGACTACTTCCGCTGCCCTCCCAATCAAAGCCTCTAGAACTTTCGGCCATAAGAAGGAATAACAAAGGAGATAACGGGTCTCCTTTTCGTAGGCCTCTACTGCATCCGAAGTGGCCTTGAGGAACTCCATTTATCATGACTGAGAACGATGCAGGCTGACACACTTCCATATCCACTCCCTCCATTTAACCCCAAACCCGCACCTCCATAAAATATATAATAAAAACTCCCAGTTGACATGATCGTAAGCTTTCTCTAGGTCTAACTTATATATCACCCTTGACCTACCTTCCCGAAGCCTCGCATCAATGCACTCATTCGCAAACAATATTCCATCCATCATAATACGCCCCTGTAAAAAAGCCCATTATTCTTATGAAACAATTGACGGAAGCACCTACTTTAATCTCAAAGACAGGCACTTGGATATAATCTTGTAAGTACTTCCCACTAGACTAACCGGTCTGAAGTCTAAAAGGCGATCTGCCCCCTCCCTTTTAGGGATCAATGCAATGTAGGTGGCATTACTCCCTTTATCCAAGAAAGATCTGTCATAAAAATCCCGCATAACCAGCATCAAATCACCTTTGATCACCTCCCAACATGATTTATAGAATGCAAGAGTGAACTCATCCAATCCAAGAGCCTTCTCTCCATCTATAAGCCACACAACTTTCTTCACTTCCTTTTCCTCGAATGGTCTCTCTAGCCACTCGGCTTCGCCTTCCCCGAGACAAGGCAGGTGTTCGGTCTGCTCATCCTTTCCTCCCTCAAGAGATTCTTGAAATAATCCTCCACATTCCTTTTGATCCCCTCTATGTCCTCCACCCTCTCATCACCGACCTGAAGACTATTGATGCTATTAACTGCCTGTCGAATGCTTGTCATCTTGTGAAAAAATTCCGTGTTATTATCCCCTTCTTTTAGCCATTGTACCCTTGATTTATGCCTCCACATCACCTCTTCCATCTCCAGAATCCGACTATGCTACAATTTTAGATCATTCCTAAAAACCCTTTCATCCTCCGTCAACCCCTCTTCTTCCTCCTTTTTATCCCATATTTGAATCGCCTCCACACATCTCTTCTTCCTTGTATCAATGTTGCCAAATACATCACGGTTCCATACGCAGACAATCTCGCACACCCTTTAGTTTCAAACAAAATCTTTGACCCGAAGGACCCCAGACCTCTATTTCATTCCACCACCCATGTACTAGTTCAACAAAACCTGGATGCTTAAGCCACATATTCTAGAATTTAAAGGGGGACGGACCCGCCCCCTCCCCACCCTTCAAAAAGATAGGCATGTGATCTTATCCAATTCTAGGTAAAGTTGTGACTTCTGTGGGCATCAAATATTCCTCCCAATCAACCGTAATCAAGAAACGGTCCAACTTGCTCAGAGCAGGAGAATCCTAAAAATTGGACCAGGTAAATCTGGTTCCCATGATAGACAAGTTGATTAGTTCATACTAGTCAACAAAATCACAAAACATGTTCATTCCTCTAGTACGCCTCGAAGCCCGGTTCCTTTCATCCATAAATAACACCTCGTTAAAATCACCACCCACACACCAAGGCACCTCCCACCTCTCCCGAATTCTACCTAATTCAACCAAACAATCCTCTAAGTGGACGCCTCCAGGTGGCCGATAAATGCCAGACACCACCCATCTCTAGTTTTCACCTTTAAAGCAGCCAAAATTGAAACAGAAAATCTATCCACCCTAGCTTCATGACACACCACCACATCCTCGTTACAAATTAAAAGAACCCCTCTAAATGCACCCACAGAGGGGAGGGCAATCCAACCTGGACTACTGAAGTGACACACACTACTAACCAACTCCTTGTCCACCTGCATGAGTTTAGTCTCCTGCAAAGAAATAATATCCAGGTTATTTTTCTTAGCCAACTCTCTCACCAAACGCCTTCTTTCCCAGCTCCCCAAACCCCTAACATTCCAAGATAAGATATTGCACTTCATGAATCACTTGCACAACAACCCGTTGCCTTCCTTGCTGATTTTGACACTTCCGAACTCCTTTTCTTACCATAGAAGAGGCCCCAGCTTAAGTTTTTTAATTCTCCATAAATACGTTCCCTACCCTCCTTAACCCTCCTATTCTTCTCATTTTCCTTTTTATTTATACGCCTTTCTAACTCACAAACAGCTCCCATGCTACTACTTCTATCCCACCAGAAGATACACCAAGCTCCTCGCTTACCACTTGCATTTTTTGGAGCACCCACTCAGAAACCTCAGCCAGGGGTGTGACATCCATTTCTAGGTCATGCCAGGCAACTAATTCATTGTCTTCCATGGTCTGTCTTGACCTTTTCCCCAATTGATCGTTGGAACTCTATTTCCGACACCCTGCTGCCAGCATCCCATCGCCACCCATCCACTGCACTGTCCCTAACCCATCCTCTGCACTAACCACACCCCAAGACTGAAACATCGAGAATTGTTAGCTCCATTCCATCTGTCCCAGGAAGAACCACGTCTCTTCTCTGGTTCGTGAAATACGGTGTCCCTCTTGGTTGCATTCCCAACCACATATTCCCCCGATTCACCATATTCACACCATTCTCCCAGAGAGACTCCACTGGGCTGACCACCAACTCCTTCCCTATAAGACATGCCCCCATTGGCAACTAATGACTAAACTCCCAACTTAAACTCTTCATTGTATCCTCATGCTAATACTCCCCCCATACAATACCTGGGTTATGTCTCCCTGCCCCGTCACTAGAGCATCTACATGCGTCCCAATCAACTCCATTTGAACAGCCTCTTGAGGTGTTGGACTTCCTTCCCTAGCCCGAGAGCCATTATCGCTTCCTCCACCAGTCTCCATCTCCTTAGGGGGATGGATCTCCACCAAATCAAAAGGCTTAATAAAGCCCTCCCAACACTCACTTATCCCAACCAGCCCCTCCCGCCTTATCGATATATTCTCCAGACCCTCCCGACTTTCGGAATACACATACGGCCCTTCCCTCCTTTCCAGTATATCATCCATGCCCTCCTGCCTTACGGTATTCCCCATTAACCAAATTACCTCCAGCCCCTTCTGAAAGTCACTATTGTTCGTCATCCCCTCCCTATTCCCGCTAATTTCATTCGAAACCCCCTCATATTTCAAATTTTCTATAAACCCCTCCCTTTCCTTATAATTATCCCCTCGCACCAGCCCCACTCAACCACCATCCTCCCCATATATGACATCTTTGTGGTTCGCCTCTATAAAAGAAGTCAAAACCCACTCTTTAGTGGAGATCTTGTCCTCCACTTCACTCTAATCCTTCCTGTCTGCCAGATCTGGCCCAACCCCAGTCGCTCTCTTCTCCCGCCAACGATATCCACCTGACCCTTTCCCCCTTTTATCCCTCTGAATTGCCTCCTTACCACCCCTCTGCCCCAAAACCACTTCCAGTTTCAGGTTTTTGGGCAAAACAGGTAGATTGCCTCCCACGATCGTCACATGCATGGTCATACATGCATCCTGCACCACCTCCTTTGTACTATACTCATTTTGAATTTCAAAATCACACCGGACCATCTGTGCCGACGTCGTCATCTCTGGCCGTCGGCCGTCAAGGTTTTCCAAATCTCACAAGAAGATTCCCACCCTGATCTCCTTTCCCTTGTCAAAAATAGAGATCATTCTCGAAATCCTATCTATCGGACCCCCTCTAACCAGAATCCAAGCCTCCTTACAATCCTCCATTCTTCTTGTGGCTTCGTCCAACCTCAAGAACCCACCACACAAGCCTCCGATGGCCCTAAGGAAGCCTGGAGTCTAGAGATGTACAGGTAGACCCCTCACTGTAATCCGTCTACAATTAAGCTTTACTTCTAATATCTCCCTATGCATATCAGGGTTCCAGGACTGGAACTCCAACCATCCTCCACCAGTACCCCCTTTCATTCTCTACATATTAAGGAGATGTCTCGAGTCCTCAAAGTTCATAACCACGAAGCACTGCTCCGGACCAAGCTAGCACCAGACTAGGTCCTTTTTCAGGTGCAGGGTATCCCTTATGTGAGCACACTCCTCTTCCCACGATGGCTGACCATTTCTCTTTGTGCACACCACGACATTCTCCCAAAAACCAAATTCACCATCCCGGCAGTACATAGTTTTAATCCCTAAGCACCCATTCCTCTCCACTATTTCCCTTGCTATTCTCAAGACCTTCATTTCTGATAGAAGGAATGAACCACCCCTCCTGAATGGATGGAAGGAAACTTCATAGGAAATGCCACCCCTTGTTCATCTCTCCTCCTCATGGGACACATCTCCCTAAAACCTGAAAGACCCACCCCATCTCCTACCACCTCCAGGAGAGCCTGTCTAATATTATGCTAGCCGTGTGATTCACAACCTTCTGGAATGGCCACTAACTTCTACTTGTCATTTGCAAAAAGCTCCGATATCAAAACATATCTCCCCCTCGCGTTTTCTCTTCTGCGAAATAATATGACCTTGGAACCCTCTCTGGTCGATCGAATGCATCTGGTTTGATTACGGAGATTGATGGCTTCCAAAACACTTCCCACAGCTTGACGCACCAGCTGTAGAAAATCTTCATTTACTCTTGTTTCTAGCATTATTTTCATATTAGTTGTATGGTCTTGATACAGTTGAATTCAGATAAATGTTCAATTTCTTTGTACTCATAAAAAGTTTAGTTCTGTTACGGTTTATCTTCATGTATTACCATCGAAATCACATTAAGTGCTTTTTTTCATTTGATCAAGATTATATAAGAGACTACAACATTTATCCCCAAAACCTTCCACTCTAATAATATAAGATGCTTTATTAGAGTGGAAGGTTTTGGGGATAAATGGTGTAGATGGACAAGTAGCTGTAATGCCTCACTTCTTAGTCGTATTAAATGGATTGCCCCAAGGATTTCTCAGGTCATCAAGAGATATGAGACGAGGAGATTCCTTATCACCTTTCTTATTCACTTTGGTGGCTGATGTTCTTAACGCTCTCATAAATTGAGTGGAAAGGGGAAATCATAGAGTGAAAAGTTGAGTATATATTCTCTTTTTTTCTTTACTTCGATGTAGAATTATATATTACAGCTTTTTGTTAATCCCTAGTATGTCAAAAGTTTTATTAAATTTCAAACTATTCCTTCCAAACTGAATCCCCAGCCCTCTTAAATAAACTTTAAACCTACCCTAAAACTTGAAGAGATCACATTATTATTCCTTTTTGGTCTTATGTAATTTGGTATTAGAGCACCAAATCATTCTTTGGTCCTGCATCAGTTTGGTGTCAAAGCCAAAGCATGGAAGATGGTTTTAGATATTAGGACTATGTTTGTTTTCCCTTTTGAGAAGGCAATCAAAATTTTGATTAGTGACAAGTATGAAGAGAACCTAATTTCCACATGTTGGAGATGAACTATATTGTAGATATTATGGAAAAGGTTTTGTTATTTAATTCAAAAAGGAAGCTATATTGATGGTGTGATTGTGAATTGTTTCATTGGAAGTCTATAAAGTAGTATTAGGAAACCAATGGATTGATGAAAGGATTCACAAAAAAAAAAAAAC
>JAOXJP010116387.1:0-13969 GCA_025762735.1 Platanus orientalis
GGGTGTTGAAGTATATTAATTTGTGTATCTCCTAACATCTTAAGGTTTTGGGAGAGTTGGTTAATTTACTGTCAACACTAATATAGGCAGCCGTCACACAGTAGTTGGACCTCAAAAGGTCAGCAGCAATACTTCTCAACCACAACCTAATGTTGGGCCAACTAATCCTAAACCACAAACTATTGGGGCAATCATTAAGTGCTTCAAGTGTGGGGAAATACGGCACAAGTCTTTTGATTTGTCGGAAAACAAGTAGTTGTGGTGGAAAACAATTGCTTATTGATGATTATCGAGAAGAAGAAGAGCAGCCATAACAAGATGATACACCTTACTTTGATGAGGATGATGAAGAGGCCATGGTTAGAGGAGATGATGGGCCATGCCTTGTGATGCGAAAAGTTTTTATAACACCACAATATAAGGATTCTGAAGATTAACTCCGATACAACGTGTTTCAGACCACTTGTACTATTTCTGGGCATGTTTGTAAACTAATCATTGATAGTGGAAGCTATGAAAATATCATTTCTCAAGAGGCAACCACCAAACTGAATTTAAAGGTTGAAACACATCCTCATCCCTATAAACTTACTTTCCTTAAGAAAGGCAACGAGGGAAGTGTTACTAAACGATGTTTAGTTGACTTGTTTATTGGAAATAGATACTTTGATAACGTGTGACTTGTTTATTGGAAATAGATACTTTGATAAGATGTGGTGTGATGTAGTAGCTATGGATGCATACCATATCCTATTTAGTAGACCTTGGCAGTTTGATAATAAAGTAATTCATGATGGATAGAAAAATACCTACACATTCTACAAAGATAAGAAGAAAATAATTTTGGTCCCATCGAAAGAGGAAGTTACACCTAAACCCAAATAAGGGGAGGGTGTTAATTTGCTGTCAATGGCCAAATTTGAGTAGGAATTGGAAGAAAACCGTGTAGTGTATGTCTTAGTGGGTAAAAAAGAGTCACTTGAGACTAATTTCTCCTTTGCTGTCCAGCCTATTTTAGAAGAATTTGCTGATGTTATGCCACAAAATTTGCCTCCCGAACTTCTTATGAGGGATATTCAATACCATATTGATTTGGTGCCCGGAGCTAGCTTGCCTAACAAATCTCATTATAGAATGAGTCCTAAGGAGCATGAAAAACTTAATAGGTAGATCATGGAGTTGTTGGAAATGGGTTATGTGTGTGAAAGTATGAGCCCATGTGCTGTAACCAACACTATTGGTTCTTAAAAAGGCTGGAAGTTGGAGAATGTGCATTGACAGTAGAGCCATAAACAAGATTACTATCAAGTATAGATTCTCTATTCCTTGTTTGGATGACATGCTGGACCAACTCGCTGGTGCTAAAATTTTCTCAAAGATTGACCTTAAGAGTGATTATCACCAAATAAGGATTCATCCGGATAACGAGTGGAAGATAGCCTTCAAAACTCATGAGAGATTATATGAATGGCTAGTTATGCCATTTGGATTGTCGAATGCATCATGTACTTTTATGCATGTGACATGTTTTTAGCCTTATATTGGGAAGTTTGTAGTGGTGTACTTTGATGACATACTTATGTATAGTCATTCAATGGAGTAACACTAACAGCACTTACAAGCTATTTTGACTACTTTACGTGAACAAAAATTGTTTATGAACTTTAAGAAGTGCAGCTTTATGATAGAGAAACTCTTGTTCTTGAGGTATGGAGTCTCTCCCCAAGGAATTCAGGTGGATCAATTCAAAGCTCAGGCCATTCTATTCTAGATTGGTTAACTCCCATAAACATTCACCAGGTATGCAGCTTTTATGGTTTAGCCTCTTTTCGTTGATGCTTCATCGAGATTCCAGCTCCCTAGTTGCACCCATTGTTGATTTCATGAAGAAGGGGACAGTCAAGTGAACTGATGAAGCCGAAGAAAGCTTTAAAATCATTAAAAGAACATTTTTAAAAGCACCGGTTCCTCTTTACCAGATTTTATTAAAGTTTGAATTGCATTGTGATGCTTCCAAGATTGGAATTGGGGTAGTACTTTGTCAAGAAAGGAAGCCCGTGGCATTCTTTAGTGAGAAGTTAAGCGGTTCAAGGTTGAGATTCTCAACTTACGATGTGGAGCTCTATGTAGTTGTGCGTGCCATCCACCACTGGAGAGAGTATTTGTATCAATGGGACTTCATTTTATATTCAGATCATGAGGCTTTAAAGCATTTGAATGGGCAGCCACATCCGAACTGTCGGCATGAGAAATAGGTAGTTTCTCTTTTACATTAAATCACAAATCAGATACACAAAACAAGGTGGCTGATGCTATAAGTAGCAGGTCTCTTTTGTTATCAATAATGCAAGTTCAAGTTGTTAGGTTTGATAGCTTCAAAGATTTGTATTCCACTGATCCATACTTTGAACAGATTTATGTGGAGGTTTTTAATGGCAAGGGCAAGGTTGATGATTTCAGTTTGCATTCAGGTTTTCTCTTCAAGGGAACAAGATTGTGTGTTCCAAATTTTTTTCTTAGAGAGAAAATCCTTTTTTGGCTGCATAATGAAAGACACTTTGGTAGGGATAAGACTTATGCATTGGTTGCAGCACATTATTTCTGTCATAAGCTAATGAGGGATGTTCATTGGCTTACTGATCATTGTCACATATGCCAAGTGTCCAAAGGAGGAGCTACCAATGCTGGTTTGTACACACCATTGCCTCGAACACAAAAAGGTATGGATTTCATTCTAGTTGTTGTGGATAGATTTTCTAAAATTGCACATTTTATACCATGTCAGAAGACTATAGATGCTTCTCATATAGCTAAATTATACTTTAAGAGATTGTTCGTTTGCATGGTGTGCCAAAATCCCTTACTTCTGATCGGGACAGAAAGTTTATAAGCCTTCTTTAGAGGACTTTATGGAAGTTATTGGGTTTTGAATTGAACTTTAGTACTGTTTATCATCCGCAATCTGATGGGTAGACCGAAATTACCAATAAAAGCCTTGGAAATCTGATTCGAACCTCAGTGGGTAGTAATCCTAAGCAATGGGATCAGGTTCTCTCTCATGCAGAATTTGCTTATAATCAGTCAGGGAACAGGACAATGAAGATGAGTCCATTCGAAATTGTCTATGGGCAGAATACTAACAGTGTTTTAGATCTAGCTCCTTTGCCATTGTAGGGTTGTATGAGTTGTAAAACCAAAGAAATGGTAGATCACATAAAACACATATTGAAGACAACAATAGGAAGTACAAAGAATGAGTGGACAGGGGCATGAGACGTGTAATCTTCGATGTCGGTGACTATGTGTGGGTTGTTTTAACTCGAGACAGGTATTTAGCAGGTGAATATAAAAAGTTGAGTGCAAGAAAAATTGGTCCGTGCGAAGTGTTGGAGAGAATCAATGACAATGCCTATAGGTTGAAGCTTTTTAGTCATCTTAAAACCCCCGATGTCTTCAATGTACATTACTTGATCCCATACTGTGGAGATTTGTCCAGTGAGGATGATGCTAACTTGAGGATGAGTTTTCTCTCATCTAGAGGGACTGATGTAAAGCATGTGGAAGAGGACTTTCTACGAACACTTGAACATCCAAAGAGGGATACTACAAGGAAGCTTGGACATCCATAAGTCATCTTATCTGCTCAATCTTGGTCTTTTAGCTGCTGTTTTATGTTTCAAACTTAGTATTTTTTCTTATGTTTCTCTTTTAAGTTTTATGTAATAAGTCATGTGACTACTTAAAAAGTCATGTGACACTGCAGGGACAGATTTTAGCCATTAGATTATATATGAATTAGTGGTTGTGATTACATATTTGCTAGGACAACATCCTTTTGTCTTATTTAAGGATTTGCTTAAGTTGTAACAACAGCTTTTGGAGAACTTGGAATGAAATGTCAGCCAACATATATGGCTTTTCTCTTCCTTTTCTCTTAAGGATTGAGTGTGGGTGTTCTAGCTACTTTTTATTAGCTTGAATTAGGTCTCTGATTTTCCTTCTTAAACTCTTTTATTCTCTCAATCATCAACGGTTTGCATCACTAATGGGTCAGGTTCAGATCTATTGGGCCCAACCAATACCGCGCCCACAGCTGGTCTAACAGGCCCAGCACAGCTGTGTGAAGCAGTCGACTGGACCCAATAAGCAATAGATCATGTTTGCTTCGGTATCTCTATTAGAATAATTATCCTCCTAAGTTTCTCCCTCTAATTTAGTTTCCTTATTTTATTCAAGTCTAGATTCATTGAATGTCTAGTCTATATTCAATGAATGTCTTTAAAGAAAAATTGGGATTCCTAAGAGGCCTATTTAAGAATTTCCCCATGTATTCTGAAAACATTATCAATAATATTCAGAATTCCTTTTTTATTTGTGTAGAACCCATGAGTAGTTGTGTCTTGAAAGTACGAGTAGTTGTGTCTTGAAAGTACCTACGTTTGGATGGATCCTTCCACTAATCCGGCTGCATCATGATGACATACATATTTAGTTTTCTATTTTTAACTTGTCATGTTTTTTCGTTCTGCTAGTCTGTGGGTTTTTTTGTCATTTTTGATATTGTCTCTTATTTTATTGGGAAAGAAATAAACAGTTTTCATTTTTTATTACAACACTATTCCACTTCTCTATTGTTTCAAATTATGAGGAAGATCTTGAGAATATGGATTGAAAGTTTTTTGTTGTGATTTATTAACCAGATGTCAATAAATAAAGGAAAATCTTTAAAGATTTGTTGCCTATCCTTGAAACCCTGGATTTAGCCCAGAAATACCAGAACAAAATGCTGCAATAGAATAGAAGAAAGTGATAACCCAGTTGAACATAAGTTGTAGGGAAATCAGAAAACAAATGTATTACTGAATTTGGAAGCGAGTAAAAGTTGAATCAAAGTTTGTACAACTAGATTACATATGTAAATCCAGGTATTCCCCTTTCTAATGTGGCCTATGGAGAGACAAACAAGAATTTTCAATTCCTTCCCTCCAAAACTTTTATAAAGCTACAAATATTAGTAGTGTATATGTATAAAGAAAAAATGATTTTGGTAAAAGAACATAATTTAAAAACATTTAGAAAATAAAATAAAAATTTTAAGAGGAGAATATGGGTTTGATCTCATTTGTTGCTACTTTCTACTCAATGGAACACAAGGGCATAACTGATAGCGTGCTTTTTATGTAAATTTTTGGTGATCAATTGAGTAGTATCTTCACTAATCTCAAGAGATTCTTACATATGTTTACTACACCACTCAAGGGAGAAAAAGGAAAAGAACGAAGGAAATTAAAGAAAAAGAAAAAGAAAAAGAGAGATGGGTAGTTGTAAATTTGGAACCTTTGGGGACCATTTTTGGGTATAGCTATCCACTACTTGTCTCAGGGCAGTGTATAATCCTCACATCCAATATGCTAACAGTGGGCTAGAAATGGAGCTCATATGCTGACCTGATGTCCAAGAAATCTGTGGTGTCTAAGTCACTGGAAATCAAGTTCTGCATGAAATGTCAATGGTGCCTCCATTACTGTCTTACAGGTACTATATATCTAGACCGAAACAAGATTTAAAGCTTGCCCTTGCTGTCCAGTAAAGCAACCTTACTTGGTTGGCTTTGTTATTGCTTTCTCCAAACTGTTGGTAATAGTTGGAGTTGTCATTGAGGTAATCAGCCCTTTAAAGTCATCAAATTCTTCAGTCCATTGTGTTGTCAAGGCACTCAAATTTGTGCTGTATTCATGTGCTAATCGTAAAACTGCTTCCCATTTAATTCTGGTTTGTTGCACATTTAGTCATTTGGATGTTCATGTAACAAAAAGGTCCTTACCCAGTGCAGGTCCTGTAACTACGGGGTGCTGGGAGGGTTGGACCAGCGGCAGACCTAAAGTAATATTTTCTGTGTAAGCTATTTTGAAATCCTTTTTCCTTGTCTGAATTGCAGCTCGAGCAGGAAATTTTGGACTTTTCTGAAGGCCTTAGAGTTGTTGGAGCAAAGCCAGATGAAAAGCTTGCTCTTTTTGCTGACAATTCATGCAGGTGGCTTGTAGCTGATCAAGGTATGCTGTAGTAGTTTTTTTCCTTGACATTTTTAGGGAAGTCATTATTGCTGGCACCTTCCAGCTTCACTGTACTGCAATTTTCTTTTGATGAATACTGGAAGTTGTTGGTCCTTGCAATTGAGAAAACGTTTTGAGTGACGAAGTAGCAGGTTTCCTTTGTAGTTATTTTGTGGTTGGATATATTATCATTGGTATTTGAATCTTATGAAAAGTCATTTTGGCATAGGCATCATGACCACTGGAGCAATTAATGTGGTAAGGGGAACAAGGTCATCTGTTGAAGAGTTACTGCAAATATACAATCATTCTGAAAGGTTAGGGAAAGTTTTTTCTTTCTTGTGTATGTTCTAATTATTTCTGTTTAAACATCTTCATCATTGTATACATCAACACCCCCCTCAAGAGGAACACTGTTTTCTCTTGGGAACACTTTTGGGGAGCTAGGCACAAGTCCACACAACGTGTACACACACACAACACTACATCCGTGAAAATACTTCCACCGGGATTCAAACTCGCGACCAAACTTGCTTTGATACCATGTTGACAGTAAACTTACCAACTCTCCTAAAACCTCAAGGTGTTAGGAGATACACAAATTAATATACTTCCACAATTACCACCTGGATTTCAGATTGCATTAGGCAAGTGCAACGTTTGCAAGTTAAAGAAAGCCCTTTGATGCCGGATGCAAGCAAACAAGATGTGTTGTGAAGAACAACAGGGAATTATGCAAAATAGCAAAAGGAATAACCCGGATTCCTACTCCAGTCACTTTTCTCTTTAGTTTCAATGTGAGAGATTAGTTTTAGATCTGACTGTCCACACAACAATGGTATTGGAATCCATATAATACGTCAGTAAAATTCAGACTTAACACACATGCAAAGCTACCCGAAAACCAAGTTTCAACTTACATTCAATTATGAAAATCTGATTGCAGACTTTTAACTCCAAAACAGAAAATACAGCAGCTATAGGAAATTAAATGGATGACATGGCTGGAAATACTGATCAAAATGAAATGGGTATGATCCCCTTTTGGTATAGCTAGGGAATATAATAAAAGAAGAATCAAATTAGATTGTTTACTGCTGAAACATGGGACTGTGATCGAGCAGAAATTTTCTGCACAAGTGTGAACAAATAACAGTTGGCCATGGTAAGATTAGCACCCAGAAAATTCAGATCTTATGGCTTACATTAATAGTAACAGATCCAAGAGTGTGGGTAACTGATTTTTGCAAATAGTCCTTAGAATAATGATGATAATGGAATAAGAAACTTAAGGAAGCAATATGGAATCAATAGGTTGGAAATCCAACAACTTATTCAGCCATTCACATCCATAAACCCATCAAACAGCATAGAAGAAGAAGGATCAAGAAATACTTACCTGAATCGTAGAACAATTGATGTCCTTGGCTTCCCACCAACCTTTCACGGATCTTGGTAGAGCCCAAGATCTCCAATCTTTGGAATGATGGTAGTAGTAACCGTCACTTCCAAAACTTCTCACAATTCTTCATTAAAATTTTAAGAAAAGAATAGGGTTACACTTATAGTGCTGCCCCTATGGGTCTTTTACATATACACCCAAAAACAAAAACTCCAATACCCATCTAAAATAAAATATAGCCATGTAACACCATAACCAACCACACAAAAAAAGTCTAAAGTAAAGCATAAACATAATCCAAATGGTACTAGCTATGCAACCCCTGTAATGTGGCCCAAGTGGGTTCCACATGTGACATGTGCTAATGTACATGCAGCTCCCAAGCTATGCGAACATAAGGATTTAGGGTGGATCCTCTCTCATCTTCTGGAATACTCGATGAGGTACTCTGATGTCCTCATCACTCTTTACGGTTTGAAAAAATTACTTAAAGCCTGGTTTGAACGTTTTTGTACAGCCATGGTGACAAATGGTTATACCTAATGTCAGGTTGATCATATGTTGTTTGTCAAGAGGAGGGGTAGCAAGGTGATAGTTTTGATTGTGTATGTTGATGACAAGGTTGTCACTAAAAATGATGATGTTGAAATATCGGCATTGAATTGTCACTTATCTAAGGAATTTGAAATTAAAGGTTTGGGACAACTTAAGTATTTCCTTGAGATTGAAGTGGCTCCTTCTAAGAAGGGCATCTTCATATCTTAATGGAAATACGACCTCAATCTCTTGAGCAAAACTGGAATGTTAGGGTGTAAGCCTTCTAAGACACTCATGAACCTTAATAAAATTTAAAGAAGATGGTGACAAACTTATTGATGTAGGTAAATGCAAATGTTTGGTAAGGAGATTGATTTATCTCTTTTTGAGACGTCTAGATATAACATTTGTTGTTAGTGTTACCAGCCAGTTTATGCATGCTCCTACCATGGTTCATGTGGAAGCTATGTACAGGATACTCAAGTATTGAGACCTATACCAATGCCATTGAGCAGGTTCAGTCTTTGATAGGAGATCAATGCCTGGATATTATACCTTTGTTAGTGGTAATCTTATCACGTGGAGAAGTAAGAAACAAAGTTTGGTGGCTCATTCCAATGCCGAAGCTAAATACATATCTATGGCTCATGGTGTCTGTGAACTATTACAGCCGAAATTGGTCTCTGAGTTGGGATTTCTAGTCAAAGGATCGATGAGTTTATATTGTAGTAATACAACGGCAATAAGTATAGCCCACAATCCAGTACAGGTTTGCATACTGAGGTGGATCGTCACTTAATCAAGAAGCTCATGTTTGGCCATATTTGCATTCCATTTGTTAAG
This sequence comes from Platanus orientalis, assembly GCA_025762735.1. NCBI lineage: Eukaryota > Viridiplantae > Streptophyta > Magnoliopsida > Proteales > Platanaceae > Platanus > Platanus orientalis. The sequence goes on from JAOXJP010116387.1 coordinate 8,836, forward strand.
ACTGATGTGCAGATCGCAGACTTGTAAACTAAGGGGCTGACTAGTTCAACATTTCAGTCCATGGTTAGCAAACTTGGTATGTGTTCTATCTACACACCAGCTTGAGGGGGAGTATAGAAATATGTGTTCTATCTACATACGTTTTTCTCTTTTCTTTCTTCTCCTCTCTTCTTTTCTCTACTCCTTGTTCTCTTCTTCTCCTTCTTCTTTCTATTTTCTTGTTGCAGGTTTCAACTGAAAAAGACCCAAAGAAGTATAAAATATTGTAGTTGCAAGCCTACAACTATATAGAATAGATATATGGCAATCCAAACTCAAACCCTAACACCAAACATAAAAAAAAACCCAAAGAAAGTCTTTACAGTTACTCTTTTCTTTTTGACACCCCCAGTCCTCTCTTAAATCTCTCATCATTGTGGAATGGAATTCTTTGCTAATGAGGCCATAGAGAGCACCTCTCTTTAGCTTTCTGGTCTACTTTTTATGTTGGTTCCACATAGTTTTAGAAAGTTGTGTTATCCCTCTCTAGTCATATGGACCAATTGACCACAACAGAAATTAAGTGCCATAAAACTTTACCCGTACAGCTCAAATCTGTAGTCTTTCAACCTTCCAACAAGCATTTTATGTCCTAAGGCATTGCCTAAAACACACCAACATCCCCCTCGATGTGCACCCTTTGTATGATGGATGCAGAATCAGAGAATTACATATTCATGCATTGTGCTTACTCCTTTAAAGTTTGTAATTTCTTTAAACAGGCTCTTATCTCTTCATTTCATACCATATTCTGTCGAAGCCTTTTTCTAACATTGGGGAGGAGGGGTGAAAGGGGCTAGGGGTAAAATGTTTATCAAAGTTATCCTACCAGGTGTGGTGTGGGGGCTTTGGAAGAAGAGAAATAGGAGAGTGTTTGAAAATAAAAGGAGTGTGTGGGCAGTTACTGATTCTATTGTTTATGAGATAAGCTCTAGTTCTTATGAAGAAGGAGTTTCAACATTGCTCCATGGATGATGTAGTTCAGGATTGGGTCTGCTGCTTTTCAGGGTACAGTGCAGTCAAGCAGAATCCAGCTTTAGATTGGGTCCTCCCAAGTATTGGTAAGGTTAAGTTGAACTTTGATGGAGCCTCATTTGGTAATCCGGGGCTGACGGCATATGGGATCCTCAAGGCCATATTCTTTGTGTTAAAGGTGGTCCCATTGGGAATAGTGATGCCACTCATGCGGAGGTTATGGTTATTGGAAGGGTTGATATTAGTTAAGAGGAAGGGTACTAGAGATTGTATTGTGGAAGGGGATTCCTTGACGGTCATTACTTGGGGAAGGGAGGGAAAATGTGGATCGTGGAGACTGCACCACTTCATTGCTGAGATCAACTTTTTATAAAGGAGTTTTCTACTGATTTACATCATGTCCCTAGATCTTAAAATTCCTTAGCTGATAAGATTGCTAAGTGGAGCGTAGGGCAGCATCATGTGTTTGAAGGGGATCATATGCGTAAGTGTTGATGTAATTGTCTTGGTCCTTTGGTTTTCTTATTGCAGCTGATTGGTTGCCTTCTATGATTATTCCTCTCTTTTTCTATTAATATAGTTATGCATTCAAAAAAAAAAAAAAAGCTGTCCAAACTTCAACAGCATAGGAACAATGTAATAGTAGATCGTTCACCTTCCTTTTAACTTCAAGAGACCCTGCAATTTATGACCATAAGGTTGTTAGCCTCTCCAGAAGAATCAGTGCTTCGCTCCTAAAGAGTCTTTAACACCAACTGGACCTTTAACAACTAAACACTGATGCTTTCCTATCAAAATAATAAAAAATAATTTAAATATTAGTTTCCTTGTCATCCTGTACAAATTTCAAACGCTGGCTGGTCCAGGATTCCCTAATAGTAGCTATCAAATTGACCTTCACTTCAGTCTCCCGGGCTAGGAGCTTTTAAGCCTAATGAATCTTTGGATGCAGAGAACTACTGTGGTCAATAGATTCTGAGCTGGAAAGAAAGCTGACAAACTAGATTTTCTTGAACTTTTTTTCAGGAGGGGTGGTGCACTAGTACAAAGAATCTCAAGTCCTATTGATGAATTTTCTTTTTGATTTATAATCTTCATTGAATACATGATTGTGCATCTCTTTCCATAATTCCAATAATATGGCCAAACTCTCATAAAAGGGCTTTAATCCTATGGATATGGTTACTTCTTGAAGACTATTTTGTGTTCATTGTACAGATATCATCAACTACAGGGATTTAGAGTTTGACTGCTTTCAATATCTTTATTTTCTTTGTTTTTTGGATCCATAATTTTGCACTTCTTACTTTATTCTTTTTTCAAGGATTCTTCCAAGAGTCCATGCTTTAGGGGGATATTTTAGGAACTTTTCCTTGGGATAGCCTAGCTATTTTGATTCTGAAGTTCTTTTTTCACAATGTTTTGTATTTCCTATAAGTGGTCTGAAGAAGTTGCTGACATCTGATCTTTTTTAATTCTTGTTGTCATCAGTGTTGCGCTTGTTGTGGATAATGTAGATTTATTCAACCGGATTGCAGAAACTTTCTTTTCCAAGGCAGTTATAAAATTTATCATTCTTCTTTGGGGCGATAAATCATGCCTAGCTAGTGAAGTAACAGAAGGGACAGCTGTTTTTAACTTTAAGGAGATTATAGATTTGGGGCGAGAAAGCCGTCAAGCCTTGCTTGAGTCTCATAAAGAGGGTAATGCCTTCAGCAGATTGGTTAATATTATTTTCATTTTTCTCCAGGAAATTCCTTATTGTGTTGCGCCCTTTTCTATGATTTTACTGCTAATAGCTTGTTTCTCTAGAGACTATGCTTCTTGTGGTTGTCTAAAGCAAGAAACACATGGTGCTATATTGTATCAGACCTTTATATTCAGTGGTTTGATGATTCTGATTGTAAAGGAAAAAAGCCCAGATATTCATGTGGAGAGAGAAAAGAAGAAGAATTTGAAAGAAGAGAATATGAGAAAAGGCGACTTTTTAGCCCCATGCCCTCTCTCCCTCTCACTTACATACTAATGATAAGAATATCAGAAAAGGACTGATATGCCCTTAAGTAATTGAGTTACAATAGAACTCCAATGAAGAATAGATAACTACATTAATGTCCTAACAGCACTCCCCCTCAAGCTGGTGCATAGAAATCTTTCATGCCCAGCATGGATGTCAAGAAACTGCTTCCAAGTGCCTGTAAACATTACTCAACTGCTTTGTCGTCACATATGGTGTACAACACTATGTTGGTAGCAATCTTCCCATGAATAAAATACCTATCAACTTAAATGTGATTTAATGTAGTCCAACAACTCAACCCATCATTGGTTCACATTAAGCTCTGCCCATATCATCTACTTTAGCCCATCATCCGTTCACCTTAGCCCATTCTTTATTGTTTTCAATTTTGATGTTTTTGGGTTCTTAGGATATGGTTATTCTAGTAGATTGTGTTTGTTATTATTGCTAGTTTAGGAACTCTAGTTTGTGAAAAAAATTCAAACGTCACGACCCTGATTGCTTATGTAGATGATAAAGTAGTAACTGGAAATGGTATGGAAGAAAGTAGAAACTCAGATTCTAAATAGGTATTTGGGAAAGGAGTATGAAACTGAGGATCTTGGTGAATAAAAGTATTTTTTGGGAATTGGAGGCGCTAGTTGTAAAAACAAGATTTTCATTTCTCAAAGAAAGTATATGCTTGATCTTCTTGAGGAGACTAGGAAACTTGGGGCTAAACCTATAGACTCTAAGTAAAAAGAATAAATCATGGGCTAAATGATTAAGATGGGTATCATTTAATTGATGCGGGCACTTTTAGAGATTGGTAGGAAAGCTGATTTAATTGTCACTTACTAGTCCATACATTTCTTTTGCTGATAGTACTATTAGCTAGTCTATGCATTCACTCAGGACTACTTATCTTGGAGCCTCTCATAGTCCTTCGACATTTAAAATCAACACTTGGGAGAGCTATTCTATTCTTAAAGAACCATTGAGGATATAAGCAACCATGGATACAGATTGGGCAAGCTCAATCACAGTCATGGATACAGATAAGGCCCTAAACAGAGAGGAATGGCGGAACAGGATTCGTGTAGCCAACCCCAAATAGTTGGGATAAGGCTGTTTGTTGTTGTTGTTGTTTATGTCCACATCTGGTTACTATGCATTTGTTGGGGTGACCTTGTAACCTGGAGAATTAATTAGGAATCTGTGGTTGCAAGGTCTACTACGGACACTATAGGGTACTGGCTCATGGTAATGGTATATGTGAGCTTTGTTGCTTGAGGATACTTCTATTGGAGCTAGGCTTTAATCCACCAAGTCCTATAAGTCTCTATTGTGATTAACAAGGGAGCTATCAGTGATTCAGCATGGCACATAACTCAGTTTAGCATGATAGAGCCAAACACATAGAAGTTGGTCGACACTTTATTAGGGAAAAACTCAAGCAGGTAACATCTGTACTCCTTTTGTGAAGTCAAAGGAACAAGTGGCTGATACTCATAAAATGGGTTACCAAGGCTCACTTGTAAAATATCTTTCACAAGTTGGACATATCAGATATTTTACGCATCACCTTGAGGGCGGTATTATAAGGAGCATGTATGTTGTTTTTTATTATTTGTGAGGGTATTTATCCATTTGTCGTGTGAGGGAATTTTTGTCACTTACTAAATTAAAATAAAATAGATAGATTGGACGTGAGAAACACACACACGACCCATCTCTTTTCCAATTTTTCTACCTACTGCCAAAAATGATAGGGGTCAAGGTAACAAGAAAATATAGACATATGCTTTTACAAAAAAAGATATGGCTCTAAATGGAGTAAGCTTTAACAAAAAAAAGATATGGCTCTAGATAGAGTAGAATGATGGAACTGTGTTCATGTAGCCAAACTCAAGAGAAGGCTTAGATGCTAATGCTGATGATGACGACGACAATGATGATGATCTTTTGTAGCCAGATGGGTAAGAGGGCACAAAATACATCCGGAGACTCACCTACAACAACAACAACAACAAACAGCCTTATCCCAACTATTTGGGGTCGGCTACATGAATCCTGTTACGCCATTTTGCTCTGTCTAAAGCCTTATCTGCTGTTAAATTA
>JAOXJP010116398.1:2572-13969 GCA_025762735.1 Platanus orientalis
CCCCCCCCCCCCCCCCCCCCCCCCCCCCCCCCCCCCCCCCATGCCAGGCAATGATTTGTTAGTAGGACTGGCAAGTTGCAGTTAAAGACAGGATTTGATCCTAGGTCTCCTATTCGTGTATGATGCAGAGACTTTACCAGCTAAGCTAGCTGCATCTGGCTTCGTCAAATCTTCTGTAGTAGTCATGGCTTGCTTCTTTCTAATCATGCTTCTTACAGTTTGATTGTTGTGGTCAGGCAAGAGTTAGAGAGATCATGTACCAGGGGCTTGTGAAGCTTGTCTTGCTGGACCCATTTACTGCTGGACCTGTCTTTGATTTTCTCTTGCCTCACTTCCTTCATTTTTACAGTGAGGTATTAAGTCCATGTTTTGTTTTAGCTTTACTTAAAAGTTCCATAGTTGATTATGTTGACTTGTTATTTTTAGTCCTTTTTAGTTTATCATGTTCTGTATTATAAATTTTATACCCAAAAAATAGGAAAAAAAGAAGAAGAAAGATCTATCTTGCCATCCCACTCTTGAGTTTGAATGACTGTTTTGGCAGGATGCAGATGTGCAACTTGGACTTAGTCGTTGTGTTAAATCTGAGAGTGGCAAAATTTGTCTTGAAGAACCTTTAGATTGCCTTCTATCTTGTGTCTCTTGGATACTTCTGCTTCAGCCACATACTAAAACTGATTGCCCCTCAGAGTACTCATGGGCATGTTTTGGTTTCTCCCTCTCACAAGAGAATGAGGTATCTTTTCACTTGATTGAATGGAATAATGCTATCTGTGCAAATGAATGGATTGGTATAAAATTCGGTTCCCCAAACCTCATCTGAAATTACTGCAGGCAGGAAGAATTTTGCCAGCCGAGTCATTCTCCAATGCTTTACTGAAGATCCGGAAACTTTTGAGAAATGGCCATTTCGAAGGTCTGTGAGATTGTCAAACCAGTGTTCTCTTTTCTCCTCTGAAGTTTGTTTGAAGCCTAGTCTCATTTTATGTTGAAATGAACCTTGGGCAATGAAATTTTTAGGGAGATTTTGAACTTTCTATTTTTCTTGGAGGTTTATTGGGAAATACTGGGAAAGTTTAAAAAAAAAAAAAAGTTTGAGGAATATCATTAAATGTAAAGAGTAATCTCATAAACTCTATGATAAACATGATCGAGTTCAATTTTCCGGTGGACAAAATGAAATTTACTATTTTTCTAGATGTCTAATTCCTCCTAGAAGTCAGAGTTTTTTTAGTGTCTTCGAACTTTTCTAGATAGTGTAGTTATCTGTGACAACTTTGAACCTCAGATCTTGGATTATTTATAATCTTGTTTCTTATTGGTGTTTGTTCTTTGTTGAATCAGACATTCTAGGTCAGACCCAGGATCCAGGCTCTCGATCTCTGGAAGAAGATAAGAGTAGTTACTGTGCTTTGATTTTGTCAGGAATCACGGAGGTTGTGCTAAATGCTGTTGCAATTGAGTTGGAGAGTGCTACAGATGTGGAAAAATTGAATCTTGAAGAGGAGCTTGTTGAATTTATTGACTTACATGACTCTTTGGAAAAGGTTGTAAGTACAGCAAAACATGGTAATGGTATCAAAAGAGGTATCCCAAGAACTACTGCTCATGATACACCAGATAAGATCGATCACAACATTAAGGAGTGGCATCGCTTTGTCCCCATTAAATTGTCTCAGGAAAGATCTTTCTTGGCAACTTCAAGTATCTACCAGATATTACAAGCAGCAATGAAGTTATTTAATAACAACAGTTCTAATACCAATACAGTTTCCCAGAACCACTGTCAATCATTGTGTAAAACATCAGTTCGCAGTTCTAAACTGATAGCTTTTGCTTTGAAGGCTTGCCTTTGTCAAATAAAATCTTTCCCTTCCATGGGAAACAATGACCCATTGAAGACTTTGATATACAAAGATATCAAGGTGTTGGGACCCCCATTATTGAAATTGGCTTGGTTGCTCAAGTCCGGTCCAAAGTTGGATGTAGATCAAAAGAAAAAAGAAACTAAGGGAAAGAAAGGTTTGGAAGACAGAGAGGAACAGATCTACTTATCCTTGATTTGTTTGAAGGAATTGATTATGTTAAATACACAGAGTCACTTGACTGGCTTGTTTGGGGAATTGGCATCTGTCTCCTCACTTGGGAATGATTTGGAAGATGGCATGGGTGCTGGAGTGAATGATGATTGTGAACTAGTTTCAGGGATTGAAGATCAACCTACGAGAGATAGAGAATTGTTTATTGAGAAAAGGATGAAGCCATTGTGTTCTGAGCTTCTTGCACTTTCGCTCTTTCGAGAATCTGAGGTAAATTAATTAGAATTTTCCTTGTTTCAGTCATGCCTAAGGGTTGGGCAGTTGCTTGCTTTTTATGCTACCCTAAATTAGAAGTCATTTAACATTTGATTTCTCTCTTAGGTTCTCTTTGATATTGTATTGATGATTGGGAATAAACTCCCATGCAAGCTAAGGAACAATAATGGAGCTTGGGCTATTCATATCTGCAAAAGCAATATTATACTGAACTCCAGGACTGCAAAAAGTGTGGTAGCACTTGCCATCTGTTTAAGCTCACCTCCAAATGATTTAATGGTGGCTCAAGACATGGCTTCGGAGCTGTTAAAAGTCATGGGATCAGTGGAGAGTGATCCAATGGAGACGTCTGAGACTTATCCTGTCATAAACCATTCAACAAGGGATGTTATAGCTTCTAGTTTATTGCAATTTATTGAATCAGTTATTAGTGATATGGATTGGGCCATACTGAAGCTGAAGGCATCATCTGCCATCACTCAGAGAAGCTCTTGCTTTGATCAGCATGGAGAAAAGACACCTGGACTAATATTGGAAGAACCTCTCTACTCGAGGTCTGAAGCTCTGGTGAACTTGCTATCTTTCTTTGTGGCTATGAGCCTGAAAGGTAAGTCCTGCTATCTGTCTATCTATCCATCTATCTATCTATGATATTTATAAATGCAAAACTGTAATACGCAGATCCTCAGGCAGAGCAGTTGTTAAGATTGGCTGCAAGGTTTTACAAGCATTTGGCTCGTATGTCAAAGCTACGGATTGCTTCTAAAGGTTTTAAGCAGCTTTTACCTGGGCCTATGTTTCAGAAACTTGCAGATACAACTTGCAAAAGGCTCACTGGTCCACTATATAACTTTGTGGCTCTGGTGCAACAGGTATGCACTTTGGAGTCATTGGACATTTTCTGTTATTCTACCCTGCAATGTTAGTTACTTAAAGTTGTTTTAATTCCAGTTCTCAAAGTTTTTTTCTTGTTAAAGGTGCTCTGTTATACTGACTTGCAGAGTCAACAAGAGAATGCACAGAGAAAAGGAATTATCAGTAAGATCAAAAGGGAGAATAGATGCATCCCTGACCTGATCTTCCAGATAGAAGATTATGAAAAATATCTCATCCAGCTTAGTAAGGTGAGCAAAGTCAATTTGTTGAGACATGCTAAACGTAGCACTGCAAGAGATTTTAAGATACTAGATGCAAAGAAGATAACCAGAGAGGAAGAGCCATTGGATCATGAAATTAACCAAATAAATTCCAATGCTTCCCAAAACGAATCATCTGAGGATGAAGAAAGTGGGTCTGAGAAGGTAATATCACCTGAATCCAAAAGTGCTGTGGCTGCTGAGGATTCTGGATCTGACAGTGAAGATCAAAATATCATTGTCAAAACCAAGAGGGCAAAGACAAGCAGGGTTGTCCAGGACTCAGAAGATGAATCATAACCAGAAAAAAAAACAAGAGTTATACTGACATGTCCTTACTAGTGAACTGGTAGCTGAAGGACTTTGGGCTAATTGAAGTGGAATAAATTTGTGTGACACTTGTAAAAGAGATGCTTGTAAAGTTTTGTTTCAGGATCTGTTGTATCAATAGCCAAAACATGGGAGTTGTTGAGTTTAATGGGAAAAGATTGTACGAGAGTGGTGGACAGTGCTCACTAGGCTCATGGTTGTCCTAAGGATAGTTCTTTTCTATGATGGTTGATCTTTACCTATTTCTTTACTTTTATGCTGGGTAGGAGGTTGTGCATTTTTAGGTGCCCATCCCAGTGGTATAGGCTTTAGTGCATTAAAATAGGATTAGCAAACAGCTGGCCTACATATGGTATGGGAAAGTAAATGGCCCCACCCCCTTGTGTCTTGCCTCATGGGGCGTCGCAGAGATATCATCCCCACATATGCCATCAGCTAGTATGCTATTCTGCAAAAAAAAAAAAAAAAAAAAAAAAATATATATATATATATATATATATATATATATATATATATACATAAAATGCACTGTTCATATTGTATCAGTTGATTTGAACAAATCCAAGCGTCATGCATACTGTACAATTAGCTTCTGTAAACTTCAAGATTGACGAATGAGACCACCCACATAGCTCTCTCTTTCTCTCTCTTATGCGTGCAATTTTTATTTGTATAATTTATTATGCGTGCAATTTTAACATACTTCAGTTCTCCTAGAGAAATTACTAACATCTACAGCTTATGCTTAAGAATCTTCTCAAACAAAGGCAAGAGAGATAGCTAACATCTATAGGATATCCTTAAGAATTGTCTCTCATGTAACAAAGGCAAGTATTTATTAATTTGGACGGGAGCAAGCAAATGGAATTTTATTCTTTTGGCAGGCAAGTTGAGTTGAATCCTTGTATTAGGAAAGATGTGCTTGTGGATTTTTCTAGAATTGATAATCTCCATGAATCCTCTGAGTTAAGAAAAGATATGACAAACAACAACAAAGAGCCTTATCCCAACGAGTTAAGGAAAGATATGATTGAAGAATATTATGGAAACAAGCAATCTCCATGAATCCTTTGATTTAAGGAAAGATGTGATTGAGGAATATTCTGGAATCAGCTATCATGATCTCTTCCTTTCCTTTGTTTAGGAAAGAGACAATTCTCCATATAGTTTAGGAAAGATTTTATTCTCATTCAATTGTAATACAACTTGTAAATCTTTGACTCTTGTATATATGAATGCAACATTCGCTCTGGATTGTATCAGTTGAAAGATTCATCAAATATTTTATGGTATCAGAGCTCTACAACTTACGTCTCTTTTATACTTATTTTTCTCATGGGTTTATTTGCCAATGACTCAACGATCTCTACCTCGTCTTCTCCATCTTTTATCATTTCTAACATCTCAAATATTGACGCAGCAGAATAGCAAGGAGAAGAGTACGTCGTCCTCCCTTGGAGAGAAAACCTTAGAATCCACTAAGGAGAAGAGAAAGCCCTTTCCGAATTATTATTACTCAAAAACTGAATTTCCTTGAGGGCTATAATGCTCTTAAATAGAGAACAAAACCCTAATTCATGTTAGACGCGAAATTAGGCTAATTTGAATTTTTTTACCAAAAATAGTAAAATCGAGATAATGACAAAATCAAATCCTACGGTTTCTAAGAGACGTTCCTAAACAAATGAGATATTATTCTGATTTCTAAATACAAAGTTATAGCGAAAAGGAAATTTACTAAAAATAGCAAAAACGCTGATTTGAGGGCCTTAACGAATGAATTTATGTGAAAAGTGATGGTGTTTATGGAAAAGCCATGAGTTTTGATCCTTGCGACGATTCCCTTTAGGTCACCAAATTTCACGCAATTCCGTCGTCGGGGCTCATGATTTCTATTAGTGCCTTTTGCCCTTCTTGTGTGTTAACTTATGTCGGTCCCTCTACTCAAGGAAAGTCTGAGCTGTCCATTCTACATCAAATATTGTTTTAATCAAGTTAAAACATCATAATTTCTTATAATGGCGATCCCAATTCAAGCTTCTTCTTCTTAGTCACAACTTGATGAGCTTTGTGGATGGCTCTAATCCCTATCCTGCAAAATTCTCTTGATAAAGATGGTAAAATCACTATAAACATTAATCCTGCGTTTATTGAGTGGAACCGATAGGATCAAAATTTGCTTAGTTGGCTACGTGTGACACTTTTAGAGCATGTTTGATCACAGATTGTTGGACTTCGTACATCTTGGGTTGTTTGGACAGCCATCAAACAACGATTCACCTCTTTCTCTTAGGATCATATGATTGAGTTGAAGTGTCAACTCCAAAATCTTCATAAAGGTAACCTCCCCATCACAAATTATATGCTGAAGCATAAAAATATCATTTATGAACTATCGACTATAGGTCATTTTGTTGACGAATCTGATCAGATTACTCAAATTCTTGATGGTCTTCCTAAGGAATATAATCTAATAGTAATGAGTGTTTTTGCTACTAACCAAAAGGAACTTGTCTTTGTTGATTATGTTCATGGTCTTTTAATCAACATGGAAATGAGAATTGCTCGCCATTGTTCCATCATCTCATCCTCTGAACAAACCACCGCATCTCTTTTTACATTTAAAATGGTTTTATCTATCAATAATCATGGTAGGGGACAACATCCTCATAATGTCAAGTTTAATTAGGGAAGGGGTAGAGGATGTGGCCAACATCGAAGACATGAATTTGGATCTTCTCATCCGCCTACCTCTTCCCAAACTCTGAATCGGTCAACTAGTCAAATATGCAATTGCGTTGGTCACACTGCTCTTGACTGCTACAATTGAATGAATTATGCTTATCAAGGACACACTCCCCCTTAAAAGCTAGTTGCCATGGTTTCTTCAAGCTCTTCCACAACTAATCTTACTTGGTATCTAGATACGGGAGCCACATATAATATTACATCTAACATTGGCATACTTTCTCTTTGGTTTGAGTACCAAGGCACTGTCAAAGTTTTTGTAGGAAACAACATAGGTTTGCATATCTCTCATGTTGGATCAAATATTTTACATACCCTTACTACCAATTTTCATCTTAAAAATATGTTGCATGTCCCCTACATTTCTACCAATTTAATTTTTGTGAATTGGTTCTGTCATGATAACAGTTGTGCTTTTATCTTTTAACTATTTGAGTTTTTGTAGTAAGGTCAACATTACATGGAAGATGCTTTTCCGCGGGCAAAGTGAAAATGGTCTTTATCCGTTCCAAATTTATAGAACCCACTCTAATAAACCAGGCTATGTTGCTTACATTGGTGAATGTGCTTCAACACTTGTTTGGCATTCTCGACTAGGCCACCCATCTTTTCTAGTATTGTGGCATCTTGTTTCTTTTTCTTTTTTTAGTTACCTCTTATTGGATCTTCCAAGTTGTCTTCTGTTTGTCCACCATGTCATAAATAAAAAAAAAAAAAAAATCCTTTTATACTTCTCCATTTATTTCGTGAAATCCTATAGATTTAATACATTGTAACATTTGGGGACCTTCTCCTTCATTATCAATAAGTGGGTTTCACTATTATATCTATTTTATTGACGATTTTACTAAGTATGTGTGGCTCTATCCTTTATCTATTCGTTCTAATGCATATTCTACTTTTGCTCAATTCATTACTTCTGTTGAGACCTTGTTCTTTTCAAATGGAGAAGGCGAGTTTATGAGTAAACATTTTCAAAATTTGCTCTCTAATAATGGTATTTTTCATCATGTCTCATGTCCTCACACCCCTGAACAAAATGTGGCTATTGAGCAAAACACAGACACATTGTTGACATGGGTCTCACACTTGTAGTCCATATTCATATGCTATTTTCCTATTGGGTTGAGGCCTTCAATATTGTTGGCTTTCTAATCAACAGACTTTCATCCAGGTTGCTCCATAGCAAATCCCTATGGGAATGCCTTTTCAAGAGGCCACCAAATTATAAATTTCTTGGAACTTTTGGTTGCCAATGTTTCCCGTAGCTATGCCCCTATAATCAAAACAAGTTAAGACTTTCTTTCTCACTCTTATGGATTTCTTGGCTATAGCTTAAATCACCAAGGTTATTGATGTTTGGATATGCATACAAGACGTGTGTTTCTTTCACTACATGCTGGATTTGATAAACATATCTTTTCATTTGAAGATGCTCTTCCACGACCAACATTCACTCCTGTCCCAACTAGCACTGATTTGTTGATCGTGCTCCATACACAACCAATGACTTCCGTTCACACCCATACCCCTCCAATCTCACCATTTGACTCATCACCCATTCCTTCTACTATTGTCCTCAACCCACCACCTTCACCCCAGTCCGAAGCACCTTAGCTTCCCTCCACAGCCTCACTTTAACCCATCTCATCCTCTCCACATCCACCTACCTCATCATCTCAACCAGTATTTTTACCTATCTTGAATCCTCAACCTCTATGCAACCTCCAACACAGTTGTGGAAGCCTTTGGTACACCTTATGGTCATAAGATGATACTTGCAAACCCTAGCTTCTCCTTACTTCTCATCATCCTCTACCTATGCACTTCACACTATTGTTAATTATGTAAAACCTATAAGGTATACAACTACTACCAAGAGCCCTGAATGGCGGGTTTCTATGGATAAAAAATTTGATGCGATACAAAAGAATGGAATGTGGTCTCTAGTTCCAGTATGTCCTCATATGAACCTTGTTGGATGTTGCTGGGTTTCCAAGTTGAAACATAGGGTTGATGATTTCCATTGAGCTTTATAAGGCATTTCTTGTTGCCAAAGGCTTTCATCAGTAAGATAGTATCGACTACATTGAAATGTTCAACCTGGTAAACAAGCCGACTATAATCCGCATCGTTCTCTCTTTGGTCAGACATTTCAATTGGCCCATACGTCAACTGGATGTCCAAAATGCTTTCCTCCATGGTGAACATAAGGAAGAAGTATATATGGTTCAACGACTAGGCTTTGTTGATCAACAATATCTAAATCACGTTTGTCAGCTCCACAAGTCCTTATATGGTCTGAAGCAAGCCCCACGAGCTTGGTTTGAGGGATTTACAAGTTATTTACTAGCACTTGGCTTTCTTAGGTCATCCGCTAATCACACTTTATTTGCACGCTGAGAATGACACATTTACAATGCTCATCCTCTACGTTGATGATATCATTTTCATGGGAAGTAGTGAATGATACCTCTACTCTCTGATTGATCAATTGGGCATTTTCTTTGCAATGAAAGACTTGGGGCGGTTACATTATTTCCTTAATCTAGAGGTATATCACCATTCACATGATGGTTTATTTTTATCCCAAACCAAATGTGTTGTTGCTATGCTATGCAAATATAAGATGGATGGCGCAAAACCGTACAGTTCACTTGTTACATTAGGCAACAAGTTGACTAAACCCCACAGAGATCCCCTTCCTGATCCTTCAGAATATCGTAGTCTTGTTGGAGCTCTTTACTATCTCACTTGGATTTTTTCGGACATTTCATTTATTATCAACCAAGTGTATCAATTTATGCACTCCCCTACTACAACACACTGGACCTCCATGAAGCATATCCTACATTATCTTAAAGGGGTTGTTACTCATGGTCTCCTCTTTGTACCTTCTAATTTGGTTTTAACATCCTTCGTTGATGTTGATTGGGTGGGTGATCCAGACGATCGCCAGTCTATGTCTGACCATTGTGCATACCTTGAGAAAAATCTTATTTCATGGACTGTAAAGAACCAACCCATTGTTGCTATGTCCAGTACTAAATCCGAATATCGTTCATTGGCATTTTGTGTCGCAAAATTGTCATGGCTACAATCTCTTCTTAATGATCTTCATATACCTCTTTCAACTCCTCTTGTTCTTTGGGGTGACAACATTAGTGCCATCGCATTGGCATCTATCCGGGTCTTTCATGCTTGCACTAAACACATTGAAATTGACTACCACTACATTTGGGAAAAGGTTATCCATAAGGAACTTGATGTTTGGTTTGTCTCCACAAAAGATCAAATGGCTGATATCTTTACCAAGGACTTGACATCAGCATATTTTACTCTTGTTCATGACAAACTAATGGTCTACGATCACCCTCATCAATTTGAGGGGGCGTATTAGGAAAGATATGGTGGTGGATTCTTCTAGAACCAATAATCTCTATGATTCCCTTGAGTTAAGGAAATATATGATTGAGGAATATTCCATAAACTAACAATCTCCATGAATCCTTTGATTTAAGAAAATATATTATTGATGAATATTCTAGAACTAACCAACATGAGTGTATTGACACGTTTGTGAAGAAAGGTACTGCGGGAATTCTATATGCATTGGACCTGGAAAAAACTTATGATAAAGTAAACTGAGAGTTTTTATAGTATTTTCTTAGAAGAATGGGCTTTGGTATTTGTTGGAGAAGGTGGATGAGGAAGTGCTACAGCTCGACGTCCTTTTCAATTCTTTTGAATGGCTCTTAGGTCGAATATTTTAGTAATTTTAGATGTTTGAGAAAAAGGTGACCCCCTCTCTCCTTTTTGTTTGTGGTGGTGGTGAAAGCTTTTGAAGTTCTTGAAATGGTGATTCAAAAGATTCTAAACGGGGTGAATAGGATCTCTACACTTATTTAAAATTATTTAACACTTAAATTCCTTTTTGATTTATTTTTTACTTTAACTTAAAGTGCAGCAGAGTAATAACAAGTAATCGAACAAATCTTCTCTAATTTATTTAAGTCACAATACAAATGAATGACTTCAATAAATTAGTACTTACAAATCCTCTGTATTAGTACTTCTAGACTATTATAGATGAAATTAACAAAACATTGATTTATTTATAAGTTCTAGAGAATTCACTCCCTTGTAAGTATGTTCCCAGTGTCTTCAGTGGGCATGCTCTGTCCAATGACTCCGATGGACTAACTTCCACTTGGCTCTGGGCAAGTAAGGTGAGAATCAACCTTCGTTGGCTCCAACGAAGGCTACAAACTTCAGTTGAAGTTGTTGAGATTTCTTCCGATGCAGGTTACCTCTTTATAGGATAATTTGACTAAGTATAACACAATTTTTTTTTCTCCAAAGAGTATAACTAAGTATTTTGGGAATTTAACTCAAGACCTTAAACAAGGTACACTTATAGAATTTTCACTCAAGGTCATAGGATAAACAAATCTAACTCATAAGCTCTTTGGCTTGATTTCCCAATGATTTAACTATGAAATCATTCATATATGTTCTACAAACCAATGGAGCTTATTCCCCTATTTATAGATTTTGAAAATTAGCCAAAAGGATCCTCCAACGGATCTACTAAAATGGTTAAAAAACTAGTCATTGTGAGAATCTTGAATAAGAAATTTTTTCATTTTCAAAAAGAGATCATCGAGACGCTCGTTTTGAGTACTTATAGGCCTCGAGCGGACTTCTGGATAAAAAATTATAGTCGTTTTAAGTTGGATTATTTTTTCTTGTCAACACTTATTTTGTTTAATTTAATTTTTTCTAATTTGGTACATCATTTATCTAATCTTTTTGGGCCTTCTCTAGGATTTGGATATGTCCATTCTAAGTCCATTAGTCTATAGGTC
>JAOXJP010116409.1:0-13968 GCA_025762735.1 Platanus orientalis
ATTCATTGTCTAAAAATTTTATTTTATTTTTAGAAAACTTATTTTATTTGTAAAATATTTTAATAATACTAATATTTGAGAAGTATATATAAATCTATTATAGATTATATAAAAAATCTTATTAATTTTTCTTATTATAAAAAAGTATTATTTTATAACTTCAATTATTTATAAAATTGTTAAAAAAAATTTAATAATAAATTTACTGTTCACATGCAATGATTTTCGTTATTGTGCACGTCCAACTCAATGACATGTGACATACGAACACAGGAGATGAGTACTTTGTACCAACTGCATCTACCCGCCAACGTCGGGCTATAGAGAGGGTCAACCCGTCTAGACACACTTTTGTGGTATCTACCAGTTGCTCGCACGCAAAGTCTGCTACCAAGAAGCATGATGCAAGAGAGACGCCTGAGGATATTGAAGAGGTGTCTAAGGATGTTGAAGAGGCAACTATCTCGGAGCGCTTGCGAACCCGACGCTCCTCACTAGTTATGCCACACACGTTGCTGCAATTATATGGTAGCATGCAGTAATGCTTTTAAGATTGAAAAATTTTACTTATTAATACTAGGTGTACTAATAATATTTGTTTCAATTGCAGGAACTGCCACTGCTGAAGTGTATCAGCTACGGGATGAAAGTAACAAAGTGGACGTTCCACGTCCAGATTTGGAGAATGAGATATAGCGACACTATATTGATTGTTTCGGACTATTCTCACTGGTTCACAGTTCCTACCAAACAGTGAACTGTGCCGTTATAGCTATATTCGTCGAGAGATGGTACCCCGAGACAAACACTTTTCACATGACGTTCAGAGAGATAGCTATCACGCTCAATGATGTAAGCACGCTATTCGCTATTCCTATGGTTAGGAATATTGTCTTCGTCGACCTAGTGGAGGAGGCACGGACATTTGTATCCCTGCACTTAAGAGTGACAGAGGAGGCCTGCAAGGAGTTTAGATCTACATGTGGCCAGTCAGTCAGGATGGAGTAGCTACAGAGTAGGTTTGAGGGGATGGTGAGTGACAAGTTTGGCAAGGAGGTGATTAGATGCTCCGTCAGGACATACTTGCTATATTTGATCGGGTGCACACTGTTTACAGATAAAACAGTGAGTCGATGTCAGTCGGTTACCTACAGTGCTTGAAGGATCTTGATAGTGTATATACATACGCGTGGGGAGCTACTGCTCTGGCATATTTATATCGCCAGTTAGAGTTTGCCAGTAAATCGGAGGTATGACAGATCATCGGGTACCTTACACTGATGGAGGTGTGAATATACAAACATTTTCCCCTCATTGTTCCACACTAGAACATGTATTATTTGTCTGACCAGCTATGCATCCAACATTACACGCCACGCAGGGGGAGGGGTAGTCTTATGGACAACGTGAAGGCACTCCAGGAGTTCATTATGCATGAGGCCCCCACTAGGTATTGTGCTTATTTTTATATAGTATAGTTAAGTATTATCTCATTTTTCCGTAATTATCTTTTATTTGTCTTACATATATTTTAACTTATGCAAGTCATATGGTCACTGTACGATGATTGCAAGCAGTATCACCCACTGCCTGATGTTGCGTACTACCATAGCATGCTTAAATGTCTTACCATCATGGAGCATTATCATACGATGCAGGTTCTTAGGCAATTTAGGCGATAACAGATCATTCCATCTGTCCCACTGGCATCGAGATAAAATACGTGGAGCCACTACATCATCATATCAGCCCAGTTATGTTTTTTATGAGGTTTGGGCAGTATGGCAGAACAACATAGTCTCCACTGAGCATCGGTCTGTTCCTACACCTTATCCTGGCGACTGTAAGCCTGACTACATGAACTGATATGCACGTGCATCACATTGATACATGCAGAATCCAGACCATAGATCGTAGGGAGCACTACAGTCAGAGCCCAACCAATGAGCACTGGGCAATCAGACTCAATAGAGCAGGTCTATTATTTCAACAATCATATTTCTCATTTTAGTTAGTCTTTTTTATCGTAACTTATATTTATTTATACTTATTTCAGCGTTTTCAACGAGCCATGGCATTGATGAAACTAGTTGTGGATGGTCATCCTGTGATGACCACACACAATGGTGTGTTGTCTATGTTTATGCAGGTATGGGATATCCTGACCTGCCATACTAGCGAATCCATTAATGCGACGGCAACGGCATTTACGATTAGGTAGACACCAGCACTTACATGCAAATGAAAGAAAACCAGCACTTACATGCAGATGGAAGAAGAGGCGAATCACAGAGAAAAAAAAATTTCCTTTTTATTTGACAAGTTGTATATTTACTTTATAGGGGATGAGGCCCCTAATACATTGTACTATTTTGTTCGAGGATGACCCTAATTATATAAACCATAATTTTGTTTGTTCGCATTCATTCTTTACTTGTTATTATGATTACATTTTTATACTTTAAAACTATGCACTACAAGATCGCGATCGCTAAATAAAAAAATAAAATAAAATGACAGGTAAAAATATAACGAGTTAATACAATTGGTAGGTTAACTGTCGGAAAAGCTACAAATATGACAGGTACCAACTCAATGGCAGGGCATATGCCATTTCCAAATATATTAATAATACATGGTTGTAAGACTGTGTGAATTAGTGTTGATGCATATGAAGGTGTAATCTTTAAGTAATGGTTTTGAAGTATAAAAACTGAAATAATATCAACATTAATTACCAAAGGAATGTGTTATTATAAAAAGGGGTCATCCCTATCGATTATACATACAAGTCGTCAATACAAAATTGCACAATCAATGCCCTGTGTCGGATACATCTAAGTTGTCTTCCGGCTCAGTCAGTCCTCAATAAAATCCACCGTCTCTTGTGTCACTACATCTTCGCTAACTACATATCGGAATTCTTTAATTCTTGGTTCATATGAATATAGTGCCCATTCCGACGTATTATCGCTCTGGTATTTATGTCAATATATCGCGATGGGTGAGATAGGATGACTCGGCACGAGGAAGCCCTACACGCATAACAAACAATGAAGTTAAACACTGTTGAACATGATTGACTATAATAGCACCCTGTACGTTAACGTTTACCTGTACGAAATAATAGTTGTTCACAAACCCTATAACAAGTTCTTTACTGACGGCAGTAAGTATAGGGTCGGATCGAAGTAGTAAGAACATCAAACATTGTCGCACATTCAAAAGATATAGTACAACATTATAACAGGAGGCTATCAGGTGTCCACATTCTAGCAAGGTCATCCAATACTCGTATGACAGACCTTTCATAAAGTATGCAATCGAAAACCTAATCCCCTTTACTACTGCAAACACACCAAAAATTGGCTCATAATACTACCCATGACTTTCCAATTCCTGTAATAAGTTCCTCTGAATCTGCAGCCAACTATCTTCTCCCATACCAATGAGGCAAAAATCGCTCGGAACCCACAATTTTCATCAGTTGCTACATCTACAATTTGTTAAATGCATGGACGTACGCCATCTGGAAAGTGTCTGATTTAAGTTTTATAGGACGAGGATAGAACTGACGACAGGTGAACGACCTATGATAGAAGGGATAATACATGAACAACAACGATATGACAAATCAACTTCACTTACAAAGTAACAAACCTACTAATTACCTTCTTCGTTCTCCTCTGTCGGGTTAGTCTCATCGACTGTAGAGGATTGACATCTATTGAAGCGGTGCCCGCCAGAGAGTAACTATCATGCACCGATAGTACTCTCTCAAATGTGGATGGCTTACGTCAGGTAGATTTATCCATCTTTCCAGGTGGCCGACCTCACATTGTTGACTTAATCTTCAATTCCTCTACATGTATACTCTTCGGATTTATCAACGCCCTCAATTTTCTAAGCAGTTAGGCCTTACCTGACTAGCCAGCTTGTGCATAGACCTGCTTGAACATGTTCAATTTCTCACTAGGAACATCATCATCACTTGCATGGTTCTGGTTCGAGGTGGGTTACATGTCAAGCTTGCGTCAATGAGGATGCACAGAATCAAGTGGGATCAGACATCCCTGCCTACTACGGTCAGCAATTTCGTGGGTGCATGACAGGCTGTGAGTGCATCTAAGCTAACATCCACATACAAAGGAGTCAATCCCAATAAAACTAGCCCGATTCGTCTTATCAAGTAACTTCTCAAGTGCAGTGATGGAAACGTTCCAACGAAGCTCCCCGAACTCGGATAGCCTGAAACTGTGTCGGACGACCATCTTTGATTTCTCGAACAATGCCTTAATTGTTGTGTGTTGTAACAGGAGCATGTTGTGTACGTTGAACCAAGATGACTCGAAATTTCCCTAACTAAATCTCAGCTACCTCTTCAACCTGGCATGGGCACTCTCAACCCTATAAATAGTATAAGGAACAGCTAGTGAAGTACCAACTAACGAGGAATAATTATAAGTAAAACAAAAAGCAAAAAACAAAAAACAACCTTACCTATTCGTCATTATGACCCCCAAATGCATAACTCAATCCGTCCAGCCTGCAACAAACCTATCTCTGTAGGTATCCAGCCAACTATTCTTCACGTAGTCAAGTGTGCCTCAATACCCATTGAACTGCTTCTCCAATAGTGCTATGTGGTTGAGGTAATCTTCTTCTGTTGGTGACACAACCACTAGATTCCAGTAGGTCATGAACAAATCTCACACATCCTTTGTCGAAAATAACTTTTTACACTTTGCAAACACATTCTTATTAATGTGCCACCTACACAACAGATGTGTGGCAGTAGAAAACACTTATGAGATAGCATTCATTAAGGTCAACTCCTTATCTGTCACAATGACGTGGGGCAAGGCACTATCATCCATAATACCATGATGCCCAATTGAAGTTATCCCTCTCATGTCGTAGAAACACAAACGCCATGGAGGTCATGTCAATAGATATCAGCCGAACGATTTTCAGGAGGGACATATGATATTTGTTCATTTTATATGTGCAATCCATGAACACATGTAGGAATGCATGTAATAAATCCAAAATGATTGGGTGTGCCCAAAATAAGTCGGTGACAACCTCAATATCCTCACTTGTACAGTGTCACTCAATGTACTGATGCTCAGCCAACAGTGTCAATAATTGTTGCATCTAAGATCTCCCAGCCTTCTCTTCCAGCTTATATTTGTGTCATGCATTGTAAACTGCATTCACTGTAGTTGTATTGAGGGGATCGTTTTGCTTCATAGTGACCAAAATGTCTTTTAGTTGCACATTATTCTTAGACATGTCCTTTAATAACAAGTACTCTTCTTCGAATAATCTACCAACATAGGAGTGACCCTCTTGATAATATGCAGCTAGGTGATTATGCACGCCACATACAACTTCCAACATCCAGTCATCATCGCTAGGCAACTTCTTGCCCGGTAATTAGAATATACATTCGCATTTTTTTGTATCCATCCCCCTAACCTTCGCATCCACACAGACGTTTTTAGACCTCTTGTCTTCTCTGTACCGTCCACTCCTCTCACATCGTAGAGTCAGACTTGGTTTTCTCACACCATTACCTGAATTTGATTTCAAAATGGCAATCATAAATCCATTCTTATTTCCAACATCTGTTGCCCACTTAATCAAGGCCACCCGACTTCTAAATATCTGCATAAGAGAGGGAAAACACAACGGTTAATTGATCCACTAACTTTAGCGTATACTATAGACTGATTTTTAGCGTATAATACAGACTGATTTTTAGCGTATACTACAAACTAATTTTTACCTTGTATGTGATGAACTCATAAGTGTAATCTATAACTATTTCTTCGCAAGCCTTGTTACACTAGGTCGAGACATTAGGCTGCAATCACATGAATAAATATTTAATATATAAACTATTTAATAATATACTAAATATTTTTTTTGAATACTTTTTTACCCTATTCAGAAACACTAGTCTGAGTAGCTCTTATGTTGCTCAACTGGCCTATCTGAGCAGACCTTATGGTGCTCGGCTGGCCTATCCGAGCAACTGTTATACTGCTTGGACAGGCCAGCCGAGCAACACAAGGCCTACTAGGACTGGTGTTTCCGAACAGAGTGCCGAAATGCAAAAATAAAATTAAAAACCACAAAAATAGCATACTTTGGGGCTTCCTTCTCGTTTCAATTCAGTTCCCTGGTACTCCATTGCTTGAGTTCTCGCTTGTAATGCTAATAGGTTGCAAATGAGGATTATTGGGAAGGAGTTTGGAAGAATACCTAAGAAGAAGATGGAGGAGTGTTGGGAAGAATACGTAAGAAGAAGATCAAGGCAGTTTTGGAGGGTGAGAGTGAGGCGTGCTTAGAAATTTTGATTTTTTTTTAATGTTTCAAAAGGTTATAATGGTCTTTTCATATTGGGGTATTTTGGGAAAGCAAAAAAAAGGACATTTAAGTGAGGTCCACTTAGAAATAAGTGAGGTGGTAATAGAACATCCCAATTACAAAAAATATCTTTGCTCGTGCATCAGAAAATTCTAAAAATTTGTAGGTTAAATGAGTCATAAGGGTATTCCCATACATAATTTCATCAACTTCTAATAAGTTTTGATATAGAAAATTATAAAAACTCAAAACTGTTGTACTTCTTTACCAGACTTTCATAAACAAGTGGAGAATCTTTGTTCAGCAACTCAGTCCTTGATCGTATTGATGGCAACACCTTAGATGTAGATTGAAAAGAAAATAAAAGAGGTAAGAAGAAAAAAGGACGAAGGAATAAGAGAGAATAAGGGATAGAAGAAACTAGGAGAAGAAGATAGAAGAAGAAATAGTAGAGGAAGAAGAAGATAAGAGACTAGGGAAGAACCCTAGGTTCCACAATGTTAAACCATGGGAAAGAGGGAAAAGGAGGAGGGATAAAACCCAAATAAACTAGACTTTAATTCAATAATCCATGTCTCCTAATACAAAAACATGCATCCCTTTATATAGGCTCAAAACACTAAGAAAAATAGCAAGAACTAAAATAGAAAGTCTTATATTAACTAGCTTACTTATTACCTAAGACTTTCGTAAACTCAAAACTACGAAAATATTGACTTTCTTAAAACTAAACTACCAAAATTGAAGGACTTTTAGAGAATTCCAACCAGCACTCTAAGAGAGCCCTACTTTGACTTGTTAACTCACTAAAATTACTAAAATTCCCTTGTCATTAATGCCTTATTACAAAAATACCCTTATCCTAAAAGCCCTAAATTACCCATGGCACTATTGCCCTTATTACAAGTGTATCCCACCCCTTAAAACCTTAAGCTAGCCCATCTTTTGGCCCCATCTTGAACTTGATTCTCTTATGGATTGGCACATACAATAACCACTTGATTATGTCCGCATCAAGTATAGCCTCTATACATGTGAGCAATATACCCTCAACATATGTATACCCACATATACTAACATTTTTAACCCTAGTCCATCGCTAGTAGATATTACAATTCCTTCTCAAAAGATAATCTTCCACTATCTTACCAGGTTCCAAACAATCTTCATCTTGATTCTCTTTATTTGATACCATCTCATCCTCCAAGGAACGAGAGTATCATTTCATCATCTTCCCCAAGGTCCACCCAATACCTAACAAAACCCCTTCTTCGATGAGTTTCAAAGCGGCTTACAGTTCTTGACCCCAAACATCATCTTCTCTAAAATCCCTTTAGCACTCCAGAGCTCCATTCCTTGATCTTCATACCCTAAATTCAACGTTGGGTTATGAGATGATTCTCCTGGTTCTAACATACCACCAAACCAGCCCAAAATAGAATCGTCAGCCAAATGCTCTCGGCTTGAATCATTCCGGTCTTCTTTCTTCTGATCAAACGAGCCCAAAACCTAGCCAAAATGGGATAAAAGCCAATCTTTAGTTCTTACACTAGGGCACAAAATGTTTTCTCCCAATCCCCCAATACCCTTCTCTGCTTGTTACATGGCTTTATATTAATATTGCTGCGAAGGGTAAACTTGGGAAAACATAGATTGGAATGACTAAGCCAATAAAATGACAAGCCCCTTGTTGGGCCCTAGATGATTCAACCTCAACCGATTGATTTGGGTCAATAATGGAATTCTTAACTTCTACAATATCATTTGTATTTTCAAAATTGCAATAAAGGACGAAACTGTCATTGGAGTCATCAAGCATAATGCAGATAGATCTGAGTCCACCAGAGCATTTTTGGCAACCCCTTTTTGCCTCCAGATTCTTCCAGAAATTGTGCAACTATTCCTCTCTGGAGTGCTGATGTCAACCGAGATATGGGGGATTTTGAAATTCGTAATATACATTTTCCGAAACCATCTTATGGTTTCTTAAAACCAAAAATCACCTGCTTCAATGGTTTGCCAAAAGAATTCCAATTGTCCTCCAATGAAACTTGTCTGAGATACCAGTAGTTCAACAACACCTTGTCTTCCTCTTGTTCCTCTTTAAGAACTACCAGCACTGATTAATCCATATCACAATCTCAAACAAACACTACACTTGGCAATCAGCCAGTATCGCATGGCCTCAGTTTTAGTTGAACCCATCTACAGTCCTTAAGTTTGGTAGATCTTGGATCAATGGATAGAAAGCCACTGCAGGCCTCTCCTATTTCAGTAAAACAAGATTTTGCCTACAATTGCAGTGGTAGCCCTGTAACCTCAATCCATCTGGATCTATACAACTAACAAGGCAGCAAGCTACCTAAGCCCAACGACCACCAGTGGAAGACCTGGCTTTCACAAAGAACCATGCTTGGCTTAAACCCTTTGTGTCTATCCAGTTGATTTCCTCCCTAGACTCATCAAAGAAAAGCCAGCAATCTTCTACAAGGGGGATAAATCAGATACCACCATTCCTTCTCAAAAACAATCCTACCTTTCCGGGCAATCTCCGAACCATGACAGATTCTTACTTTCCCTATCAATGCATATGGCCCTCGCCCATTGCAGGAAAAACTTCTACCTCTCCAATTTAACCGCAAGATTATCATCTCTCCATTTCATGGCACCACGTCCTCTTCGCCTAGGATATAGACCAGGAAAGTCCCCTCTTCTCAATTGGAAATGCATTTCCCCCTTCTGCTTCGCTGTCCATAAAGTTATTTTCCAAGATGGATGTCATGTTAACCCATCCCGACCCCTTAGCATCTTCTGGTATGATAATTCTTCTTCCATTCCCTCTTTTAGGGCTCACCAAAACTTTAACAAACCTTCCACTTTGATTACTTCTCTGAATCACTACAACATAGTCACCTTCATCTTTCATCCTGACCAACTCCTCCATCTCTGACAATTTGGTAGCCAGAGTAGGATGTTGCACACCCACCTGATTGAACTCGACTTAATCTTGATACCGTCTGTAAAACATCTGATGCAGTAGATGATCAAAATGGCTAACCTACGAAATCCCACCGGATCTAGAATGATTTTTGTTCCACCTCAATAACCTTCCTAGGAATCCCGCTGCATTCCATCGTATCCTCCAGTCGCACGCCAGCTTGTTCGTTCGGCTGCAATCTCTTATCTTCTCTTCTTCTCGCTGAAATAAAGATTTCTAATGGGGGCAACTAAAACCACCGCCAGTTCCAATTTGTTGATGCCTGACTTCCCATGTTCCGCTAGTTCCAATATGATGCTTACTATTATGCAAAAAGTATTTGAAGTGTTCTACATTTACTTAATATACCAAGTACACCAACCCTAACTTTTTTGGGTCCCCAATCTGACTCCATACCCATGTCAAATCCAACACTCATACACACATCAATGCAATGTAGGTTCTATGCCAAAGAAGGAAACAATATCAAGCCATCTAAACATGCTTTAAAATACTTCACATAAAATGTACACCTTTAGAAAAACAAGCAGATTCCACAAAAAATTAATCAGTATTTCATATGCAGTATGAAGAAGCATCATTCAGATCTAAACACAGCACGAAGAAATAAACTCCTTAAATAATCAAAGGTAAATTATTTCCATTCACAATACAAACTTATTCCACCTGTTCACTAGAAGCGATGCAAATACATGAACGATTATCTTTTTTTTTCGAGCAAGAAGATGTACAATGCATACCTCTCTCCTAGGTAGGCCAGCAAGAGTGAGCTTCACATTTTGTTGAAGAACCTGCTTTGTCATTGATGGTGTAGGTGCTGATCGATCAACAGGGTGATGAAACTTGCATCTTTCTCCAAACTTGCACTCTCCAGTTTTCATATAGTACTGTACAATGAAAAAATAAAAAGACAAAAAAGTTTCAAAAATAAATAAATAAATAACAAATGAATACTGTCATCAGAGATATTCATTACTATATAAAGACTTCACCATCCGGCTATAGGTAAACCATTATTGGATCTTCTTGAATAAAGGGAAAAGAAATGCTCCCTCAAACTTATCAGAAATTTTGAGTTACCTGAGAATTTTAGTTTTTGTCAATGAATTCCTACTATCTCAATTTCATTAACAGGTGAGTGAAACTAGACATGCTTCTTTTGGGAACATATCCATGGAAAATCTTACCTGAATACTCTCAAACTTACATTTTGGCAAAGAATGCCCCACCTCCCCGCCCCCCTCCCCCCCCCCCCAATAATATGATGAAAATGATGATGATAGTGATAATAATAATGCAATTACGAATTAGATAAGGTTTGGTAGATTCAGCTGAGAATATTATTTTCTGTACACAATCAATGCCTTATTTACAAACCCAATTTTGTGATGATTAATCACTTCTTTGAATTAAAAACAGTGAACTTTAAAATTAAAAAAAAAATCAGGCTTGATAATCAATAGAAAACTTCATTTTAAAATCTTGTCCTATTGCCGCCTCTTTGAATATCTTGTTCCAATGGACGCAAAAATTGGCAATTTCATTACCAATGAGCTAGCTAGATGGGGTGCGGTTAAACCACATTTGTGCTGCAGGTCATTTCTTCCATTGTAATCGGTTTCTAAGCTTTGTTGATGAACCCACATGCCCCTAGTGGTTTGTAGTTCTTAATAGATTCTTGTTTCTATCTATAAAACTCACCATATTCATCCAAAATAATAATAATAATAGAAGGATCATTGACCTACCAAACCAATTACGTATGATAGGTATGCATCAAAATGCATCTAGAAAATAAGAGTAGAAATACGCACATCACATTCAATTTGTCCAGGTCGTTGAGGGTAGATGGTGGGACTCATTCCCATCTGCAAAAGAAAAACACATTTTAAATGATAGATTCAGGACTTAGGTTAATAAAATTATATTTTATAACCACCAAACGTCCACCAAAAAAAAGTTTGTGCTGATAATTCTAAAAAGGTGAATATTTTAGTCATCTGTGTGTGATGAGCCTGTGTATTTGGTGCCAACAGTCAAAACAAAGTCCAGATACAACACTGAAAGGACCCCTGATGTAGGATATGGACCCAAATAGTCATATGCGGAAGCAAGGAAAAATTTAAAGAACCAAGACTTATGAGTGATGAGCATGCCTGTGTATTTGGTGCCAACAGTCAAAAAAATAGTCCAGTTAAAACACTGAAAGGACCCCTGATGTAGGATATGGGCCCAAATAGTAATATGCAGGAGCAAGGACAAATTTAAAGAACCAATAACTTATCTTTAAACACCCAAACAATATCAAGCTTAGGAAAATATGAGGGGGAAAGATATAGAAGAAATTCAGATAGAATAGAATAGAGAAGAAGGAAGAAAATAGTAGAAATAGGTTTTAGGGATTCTGGAATTTCAAGGCAGAAAGACAAAATTACCAAAATACCCCTGCACATGCATCAGAATTTTCTGCAACTTTGCAGGTGTTAGATGACTATCTAATGTATCACCAGAAAAAATTTCATCAGATTCTGATAAGTTCGGATATATGAAATTATAACAATTCAAATCTGCAGTGTTACTTTAATGGAGGTGACCTAAAACCAGTAGGGTTTCTTGGATCAAGAACTAAGGTAGAACACAGGGAATCAAAGAGTGAAGGGGCTTAGAAAGGGGACTAGTTAGGGAAGAAAACCCTAATAGGAAAGAGGGGATTCAGGTTATGGTAACCCTAAAATTTATGTTAGAAATCAAGAATAGACTCTATAAAGTAGCACCAGAATTCAGAATTTAAACAGAAGATTGCTAAAAGAGTTTAAGGAATATAGACAGGTAGAAAACAAGAAGAAACCTTGATCAAAACAGAGACGAAAGCCTCTTCTTTTGATGTTTGCGATAGATCTGGAACAGCTCCAAATAACCCAATCAATATGTTTAATCTGCAACTCAGTCCTCAAGAAAATCCAACAGCTTGAACTCAACAATGGTGGAGTTTTGATAGCAATAACAAAGATCAAGGGAGTAGAAGGATAAAAGGTAGCAAGGAGAAGAAGAGAAGATTAGAGATAAGACAGATTCATCAAAAAAAAAAAAAGATTAGAGATAAGACAGAGGAGACTAGAAGAAGAAAGATAGAAGATGTAGGGAATAAAAGAAGAAGATAGAGATAAGCCTAGGGAGCCATCGGCTACACCATAGGACAGGGATAGAAGGGATAAACCCTTCAATCTCTTTCAATAATTCATAACTAAATTTTATTCAGTCGAGTACAGCCTATCAATAAGCTTTACATCACCCAAAATTAGATATTGTCTAAAATAGAAACTTCTAATTTGACTCCTCAGACTTCCTAACAACAAAGACTCCTAAAAATCCCATTTTCCTAATTTTAAACTACTAAAGACCACCCATATATGGGTTGTTGACCAGCAAGATAAAGGGTCCCACTTTGTTGACTTTAAGACTCCAAATAAACATAAACTCCCTAGCGGTCGACCAAGCCTCTTTGACCTTTACTTGGACTTCCTAAAACTACTAAAATAACATGAAACGCATTGGCATCAAGTCTTATTACAAAATAGAGCCAATTAAAATAAAAACCCATGGCACGAAAGGCCTTATTACATAATGATTCCAACCCCTAAGACACTCTAATTAACCCACCTAAACACTGGACTTGAATCTGGCAAACTTGTACTAGAAGAACGGGAATAAGGACTCCCTTGCCCTGATACAAAAAGAGAGAGAGAGAGAGAGAGAGAGAGAGAGAGAGAGACGAAACAAAACCATAAAGAACACAAGACAGCAGATAAAAAAACATGACCAACCACCCAATCACAACAAATCACAACAATTCGTTACAAGTGATAAGTGCATCCCAATCCGTTCTCAGCTCACCATACTTATGTGCTGAAACTCTTTAGAGTGCAAGTCCCACGAACAGCAAATCTCCTTACCTTTAGCAGCCACCTTTTAAGTGGGCTTAGCATGATCTTGGAAAAAAATTTTATTTCATTCCAACCATATAAGCCAACACATTGCTGCTAGAATCTCCTTCCATGCCACCTTGCCTTTTCTACTGAAGGCTGAAGTTTTCCACCTGTATCACTATGACCTTCATAGAGCTCATAGCAAGCCTTAGGCTTAGCACAAAAGATACTGGAGGGATGTTTTACCCATAGTTGTAGGGAAGCTTGGTACAAAGTGAGAAGCTCACTGATGTAGGATCCAAAGGGAAAGGATTTCTATACTAATTAAATAAGAACAAAAAGTAAAGAAGAAGATTAAAGAAGAGAGGAGATAAGAGAGAAGGAGAAAAATGGTAGAATGCTCACCTCATGTGAGGGGTCAAGAGAGAATTTGGGATATCACACTCACTTCAACACACGTGTCTTTTCAAATATTCATTTTCAAATGTCTTTTCATTGATCTAATGTGGCCTTTAAATAGGCATTACATGGAGAATAAAATAAAATCCTAGATTCAAGATCTTTTGACAAAATAAATTTGCCAAATAATAAAGGACTTCTAAAAAAAGGAATCTTGGTTGCCACAATATTTGGCTTGTTGGCCAAGTTATTGAGCCCCACAAGATCTCA
>JAOXJP010116420.1:0-13968 GCA_025762735.1 Platanus orientalis
CCAGCATCACCCATAGTTGTAAACTTTCAGGTCTACAAGAACTGGATAATCAGATCTCTCCACACATTCCAATGTGTTTGACATCCAACTATGTTACCTGAGGACCACCTATCTCATCTCATGAGATCAAATAATTACGTATATAAATAAACAAATTAATGTGATAACAGAATAAATAGATATTATTAATTAAATAATTAATTAATCATGCTTATATTTTATGCGAATGGCTTTGTTAGGACACATATTTCTAACAACATCATCTCCTTGTAAGTTTTAGTTATCTATTTGCAACTCTCATCCAAGATGATACGTCATCTCCCTGTAAGTTCTATCATCTCTTTGCAGCTTTTATCCAAGATGATACATCATTTCCCTCAAAGTTCAAGTTCAAATACAAATTCAGCCTATGTATTATCATTAAGTCCGTAAGGCCTCATGAATAATATGTAGCACTTTCAGGTATACTATGTATTATTATTTTCATGACTTGAACCCTTAAAAGTTCGTCATGATTAATACGTAGCACTCTCAAGTTCAAATTCAAATTTAAGTTCAAATACAAATTTAAGTTCAAATACAAATTTAGCATATGTATTATCATTTCAATGACATAAGTTCGTAGGGCCTCATGAATGATATGTAGCAATTTCAGGTAGACTGTGCATTATCATTTTCATGACTTGAATCCTTAAAATGTTGTCATGATTAATAAGTAGCACTCTTAAGTTCAAATTCAAATTCAGCCTATGTAATATCATTTTCATGACATAAGTCCATAAGGCCTCATAAATAATATATAGCACTTTCAGGTAGACTATGTCTTATCATTTTCATGACTAGTAACCTTAAAAGGTCATCATGATTAATAGGTAGCATTCTCAAGTTCAAATTCAAATTCAGCCTATGTATTATCATTTTCATGACTTGAACTTTTAAAAGGTCGTCATGATTAATACATAACACTCTCAACCTCAAGTTCATTTAATTCAATCTCTTGGTAATTCATCCCTTACCCTTAGTCATCATCCTGCTTCTTGCTAATCATTTGACCTAGGCAATGGTCGTTAAGTCATATCCTCTCGGCTCAATCACGGATCATGAATTGTTGGACCTGGAAGAGGGTCGTTAAAAAAAATCTTCCACCTTAAAGAAGGTCATCAAGTCATGTTCTCTTAGCTCAATCATGGGTAGTGGATTGTTGGACCTGGAAGAGGGTTGTTAAATAAATCTTTTACTTTAAAGAAGGTCGTTAAGTCATGTTCTCTCGACTCAATCACGGGTCATGAATTGTTGGACCTGGAAGATGGTCATTAAATAAATCTTCCGCCTTAGAGAAGGTCATCAATCCATATCCTTTCGGCTCAACCATGAGTCATGAATTGTTTGACCTGGAAGAGGGTCGTCAAATAAACCTCTCGGGTTTGAAAAAGTCGTCACACAATCTTCAAACAATCTCAGCAAATCAGTTGACTCTAGCAAAGGACATTAAACATTTTCGGCTCAGAAGAAGTCACCATGTAATCTTCTAATCACCAATAAGGTTTTCACTTGAAACAATAAAGCACAATCAAAAGTAAGCTCATTGAAAGGGAGGCAAGTGACATTTAGACAACAACTAACATCACTACAACTCATTGTTTTCATTCGACATATTCTACATAAGTTATCTGCATTCATGACATAACAATCAGTTCTAACTGATCATAAGACATACTCAACAAAGCAACTATATGTTTGAAATTTTTTATTCAATGTGTGGTATTCTACTAACTTTTGTCTGATTCTTAGGCTTCAAATTGTTTGCATGATTTACAGCTTTTGCATGATCTATTTTCCACAATGTTTTCAAGCAGTTGTGCCCTATGTCGATGACTTACATGTTTCCTGACACAACGCATATGCTAATAGCAACACCCGTAGGTAAAAGAAAATACTAATTTCTTTCATATAATTCATGGATAACCCATCCTTTCCAAAATAAAGAGAGTTTCTCTATCGGTTGACACCCATATTGGAACTTGGATAATCTTGAAGGCATTTGTAGAACACTAAAAAGAGATCACTCTCAATTTGAGAAGGAATTTCAAAAAGAAAACATTTTTCAAGATCCTAATCTTTAAGTCAGGGACAAAATTTAGTCCATCATATTTTCTTAACCAAAATTGTTCTATATTGCAAACACACCCATGAATAGCTCATCTTTTTAAAATGAGAGCCCCTCTCTATTGGTTGATACTCATTTTAAAACAAGATACCTCTGAATTTATTTACAAAACACCAAAAGAGTAGACTCTCAGTTCAATAATGCATTTTGAAAAACAAACATTTTCCAAAACCTTGACCTACAAGTCAAGGACAAGTTTCAACTCACAATTATTTTTCTCAACCAAAACTATGCCTCATTTTCAAAATAACCCACCCAATATCCATGAGTTACATGCAAGGAAGAAGTACCATCTCATCCAAGTCAAAATTAGGGCACTTTTTTCTTTGTTATGCATGACAAACCCATATATACCAAAGGGGGGCATCTATCAGCACTCAAATTTTGACTCAGGTCATCTAATGGAATGAAGAGCATCAAAGCAGTACTTAGGCATCAAGACCTTAAGCACCATTGGTTTAGGGAGAGCAACCCTAGACTCTAAGAGGTTAGGCATTCCCTGAGAGGTCTTTATGGATATTTCAGTTGCAAATGAACTAGCCAAAGCACCTCATTACAGCCTAAATACACCATTTTAAGTCAAATCCTAACTCTTACAAAAGCATCAACAGGACTTAGAGAGTCCACATTTTAAGAACTTCACACATGTCATCTATAATTTTTTCTGCTTCCATAAGTCTTCCCTTAGTAAAGCATCATAGGTGAAAAAATTACCATTTTACCTTTTTGCCTTCAAACGTCTAGAACTCATTATCTACCACTCAATCAATGAATTTATCTCTCCTATATAAGCCTTCTTTTTATGAAGCATCATCGACAAAGAATTCTCATTTTCACATTTTTCGACCCATGGGTGAAAAATTATCATTTTACCCTTTTCACATCTAAAAATTTACCCTTGGACCCTTAAAAGATCCCCGAAGCTTCTCCCATCACCTAAATGGTGTAATGTCAAATCTTATACATCCTACTTCTCCCAATTCTGAGAAACTCATTACAAAATAGATATTGCTTGAGACTGGCAACAACCAATTTCTCAAATGATGATAACCTTGACCAAGAAATGACCCTTGAAAAAGTTCTCAAAGATTCATTCGATCTCTAAATCCAAAAAGGTCAATTGTCGTATCTCGGTCTCGGCCTCAACTTCATATCTTCATGTCTGAGAAAGGAAATTCAAAATCTCAAACCTCTATGAAATCTCAAATCTTCCCCCAAGGGGTCAAAAAGTTGTTTAGTTGCATTTCACTCAGATGGAGCCAGCATGTTCCTTGGGTGTCCAAATCAGGATCAATTAGTGTCCATCTCTCTGGAATCAAGAGACCTTCAAAAAACCGTCTAAGGAATGCAAGCTTTCCCAGGATTTATCTGTTCAGATTCCCTCGATTACTCCAAAAGAGCGACAGATTAGGGCAAAAAATAGGCACTCAATCGACTCCTAAGAGTTCACCCAAACTCAAAAATTCAGTTTGTCAGTGGCTATTCCACAATAGTTCCTGGACCTCCATAGTATCAAAGTTTCATTGGATTATAAAAATCCTGTATTTCTAACCATCATTTCTACTTAAGACAGAACAAAACACTTTTCATCTGTATTTGGCATGCGAAATGCCCTTAAAAATTATCCCAGACTCAGAATGCAACAAGGTCAAACCCTTTTTCTCATTTTCACCCTTACTTTCGAAAGAGTGCTTCACAAACTTGAGCAATCAAAAATGTCTTCTAACCTAACACTAGCAGTCTTCAAGGACCTACTGCTGCAACAAACCTTCAAGTGACCCCCATTCTTCAAGAATTGCGGTGAATGCTCGGAAAGCCGATTGTCGAGCCATCAGTTCCTAGGAACTCCAGATTCTCTAAGCTTTGATATCCATAAACCGGATTTGCTATAAAAATCCTTAAACTTTTTAGCAATTTTTTTCAGTCAAAACCTCTTCAACTGCCCAAAAAGTGGTTTTGAACCAGTTTTCTGTTCGGTATCGTAATTTAGCAAAGTCAAAGGCTATGGCTTACCTAGACCAAGGGCTATCTTTCATCAAAAGATTTTTGGGATCACTTTACCAAATTGGCCTGCCAAAATCCATTTGAGTGCTTTTCAGGTCAATAAAACCCTGATTTTACTCTCTTACCCTTATCGTAATTTGGTTCTGACTGCCTGTTGCGATAGGAATATTCGCGACCTAAAAAATAAACATAGAGTTTTCTATGTTCCAAGCCCAGGAGCTCACAGAAGTGGAGGGCACAGTAATGGTTTAAAAATATCAGAAGCAATTAATGCATATTAATGCGCTAAAACTTTATGACTTTAGCTCATTAATGGCATTTAATGCATCCACACCTTAAGGCTTAATTCAAAAAGCCCTTAAATTGGAATCTTCCCAAGTGCACCCCCATCCATCACCCTTAGATCTAAGATTTGAATTTCAAATCCCTAGTGATGCATTCATGTCGCCCAAAGAGCATCTTGATGCTTCCTTTGGATATTTGC
Source organism: Platanus orientalis (assembly GCA_025762735.1). Taxonomy (NCBI): domain Eukaryota; kingdom Viridiplantae; phylum Streptophyta; class Magnoliopsida; order Proteales; family Platanaceae; genus Platanus; species Platanus orientalis. Next base: position 4,656 of record JAOXJP010116420.1, read on the forward strand.
AACCAACCACAACCTTGCAAATGACACTTAAACTTACTTCTTTTCCATGTCATCAATCCATGACAATTAGCACACCCCCATCCTCACCCTCTATCCAATTAATCCAAATTGATCTCAGCCCTCCTATTATCCATGTCACCTAGAACAAAATCCATTCATCCTAACCCTCCACCCAACTTCTAATCTTAGTCCTCCACCTCATAAACCTCTCACCTCTACGTTTCTGTTTTTTTGTCCAAACCATCTCTTGGCTCTGAAATCTGAATGGATGTTTAAAATTTTAAGGCTTTGGGGTCTGTTTGTGTGTGGATTATTAATCAATAGTTTATGTTGTTGTGGTTATATTTTGTAGATTAGGCTAATCTATATGGTTGTTTAAAATAATGGGGGCAAGGGCCTGTTGAGGAGATCGGTTCCTTATTTCATAGAGGAAAATAGAGGGAGACAAGAGAAGATTTTGGTCTTAGCGTATTTTTCTCTCTCTAGCTTCTTGCCTGGCTCTTGGCCCAAATCTCTGCCCATCTACGATCCCATCGACTCATTTCAACATCTGACCTAGGTTTCTTCCTTTCTTGATCTCGCCTCTCTCTGGACAGCGCAACTCCCTCGCGTTCTCCCTGACGCCTTTTGTCAACCAGTCACACCTGTGCTTCCGAGGTGATTCAGGTAATTTTTTGTTCCTTTGACTTCTGGTGGTCTATTGAGTTCTTTTACAAATTCTTGCGCTATCCTGAGCTTTTACAAATTCTTTCCCTAAATTTTGGAATGACACCCCCTTCATTTCTAACTGTTAAAATGACTAGCAAAGAAACCATGAATTCAGTTTTTTCATTCTTATTTGTATTTGCAAAGTTGATTGTGTTTGTTTCCTGTATTAGATGGCATTCGATGGGTCATGGAGTTTTATTTTGTTGTCAATGTGGTTTATGGTGGGTTTGAAATTGATCCTGAGATGGCTTATGTGGTTTTGTGGGTTTGAATCAACCTTTTGAATGCTTCAACACATTTTGATTTTGGTTTTGAGTTCACTTTTGATTAGGGTTAGAGATTCAAGTCTTCCTCATTTTGTAATGTCCTAAATAAATTGTAGATGTTTTCTTGTTATTCTTTTTAATTAATAATTTTTATTTTTATTTTTAATTGTAGATGTTTTGGGTTTGAATCTACCTTTTGACATATTGAACATACTTCAATATGTCATTTCTTGTATATTACTCAACATTAAACCTGACTTTGCATTGTTTTTCCTACAAAAAAACTTGTATAACTGAAGCTTACTTATTTTTAATCCCTTAAGAAACTTTCTTTTATGAAGTTCCACAAACCTCTCACTCATATGGCCTAGATGCATAGGCCATGAAGTAATGTCATCTACACGTGAATTAACATGATTAGTAATAACTGCCATTTATAATTGTACTCTAATAATCTATATGAATTCTCCTTTATACCCTTCATGACAATCATAGACCATTTTAACCTTAAGGGCTATTCCGTATGCTATAAAGTCGAATCCTTTTGAATCTAATGCGTCGTAGGAAAAAAAACTAAGGAAATAAATGGCTATAAACCTTGGTACATATGAGAGGCAATAAAGAAATTGGGTAGGAATAATAGTTAATAAATACTTAACTCTTACACTAATCATCAAGAAGCATTCATCAACTCATAAAATGTAGTTAGAATGTAAAAGGTGTGATGCCACAAAATTATTACCTAGACATAGAATGTTCCAAATAAAACAGCTTCAAACAAGGTTTACTACTTTGTAAATATTATTAAAAATCTAAATAAAGATATTGGATAATGCACAACTAGAAAATAGAGACAATCATATGAGCAAACTCCATCAATTTCCTTTTTAATCACACTGATTTTTTATAGTATATGGCAATAAAAGCATCACAAAATAGACTTAGCGGACAAATCAAAACAAATTTGATGCTTTTAATGGGTGATATAAGCTAACATTAGGAATATTTAAGCATGTTGAAATTATTTATTCTTGTTTGTTTTGTTTTGCTTTTTAATCATTAAGACATGAAAGACTCATGGATATGTACAATTCGATGAATTTTTATAGCCGTAACAAATAAATTACAACATCACAAATAATTTTTCTGGTTTCTCAATATTGTTTTCGCCAGTTTAAGAAAAGAAATATATACAATAATCCTAATCTGTGCTTAGATTAGAAGTTCATGTGTGAATTGACTAATTATAGGCATTCATCTTAAAAAAAAATACTATCTCTTAAATAAAGCAATTAACCGTCTCTCCTAAAACCCTAAGGTCATAGGAGAGGTTAGAGTTAATATACTTAATATATTTCAACAATATCCATAGTTAATTTCCAAAACAAACTTATGATTTCCCTTCAATCCACTAAATACCTACTTTAGTGATAACATAAAAAAAAATCTGGTGGTACTGAAAGAGAACAATTCCAAGTCAGAGTCATGATATATTATCTGATACAAGCAAAAAGAAAATCATTTAATTTTGTATATTGACAAGATTATACACGCTATAATGTCTTTGGATGGAAACTTGACAGGAGTTTAATACTGCAATGATCTAAATGGACTTTGATGTATCCAGAAATTCAATTACAAACTATGGGTACAAAATAATGTTATAGATAAGATGATACACAGTAAACAAGAAAGAATTAGATAGATAGAATAATATATCTTTATGTTAATACTAAACCTTAGCTGAAACCTTCCTGGTAGCTAGCTTTTATCACATTTGTCGTTATCTTCATCTCCAAGGAAACAATATTTGAGAACTTTCATATCTCATGGCACAGTGATAGTTTCATCATTTTTTGACCTTAGACCCATTTGAGAATCGTTCTTTGACATTCGTACATTTTATCGCCACTTCAGACAAATTATTTGTTGGCATTGAAGTATATTTTCTTGTGAGATAAAATTCATGTCAATAGCTTTTTTGTTCAACTTGCGATGAGTACTATTTGTCATGGGACGATCTTGAATTGTCCACATCTGGATAGTTTAGGAATGCATATATAATCCATATTGCCACTAGTGGCTCTTGCTTTATTCTGTTATTAAAAAAAATGGGTAGCATCTCTTCTTGTTCTTTGGGTACATAATCATATATGGTGGCGTTTACTGTTGGCTATACTATCAACGATATGTGCTCACCTAGTGTAGTTCGTGTACTTGAAGAACTAGGGGGAGATGCTGCTGATTTTTTTTTATGAAGTGGAATAAAATAGTGGAGCTATTGATGCAATATGGATTAAGCATTCCTGAATGGGATAGGAGCTTCTTACCAAGTACAGAGAAGTTGAGGTTTTTTTTGATCTATAATATATGCATAGTCAAACAATGTTTGATATCTAAAAGATGGAGGTTGCTTCCATAGGGAGAACACTGGTAAAAAGGAAACGTATCAAGCGAGCTGCTCATGATGGATAAGGATTGGGTGTCTCTTTGTAGACTATTAAGTGAATATAGAAAAGGAGTTCAGGACTTCCTAAACATGGTTCAAGTAGATGCGGGAGGCCAGGAAGAGATCTTATGCTCTTGTGTGAGATGTGAAAATCGAATAAGACGAAAGTTTATAGTTGTGGAAGAGCACTTGATTATGAAGGGGATGGATCCTACTTATACCATTGGGGTTTTACATGGGGAATGAATAAGTGCATCTGCGCATCACGAAGATGTTGAGAGGCAGGACACATATACTATGTACAAAGATGCATTTGTTCGGGAAGAGGATTTGACACAACCAACTAACGAAGGAGGGGAGTCGGAGTTCACACACTTGTTGAAATTTGCAGAAACTCCGTTATACACAGGTTGTGCAAAGTATACAAGGCTATTAGCAATCGTAGCCTTATACAAGCATAAAGCCACACACGGTTTATCCAATAAGGGTTTCAACAAACTGTTGAAGATAGTTCGTGATATGCTACCACATGACAACACACTTCCTGGCTCAATGTATTCAACCAAGAAGCTACTAAAGACATTTGACCTAGGGTACGAGAAGATCCACGCTTGTGTAAATGATTGTTGCTTATTTGGGAAGGATCTACAGTCCTTAGATACATGTCCAAAATGTGGTGTATCTAGGTGAAAACTAAACCAATTCACCAAAAAAATCAAAGACCCAGTTCTTGCTAAAGTGTTACGTTATTTTTTGATTATTCCTAGATCGAAGAGGATGTTTATGTCATCAGAAAAATCAAAGCAAATCACATGACATTCTACTCACAAAAGTTAGGATGGGAAGCTTAGACATCCAGTTGACTCAGTGGCATGGAATACAATAAAAAGCAAGTGGCTTGATTTTGCATCTGACGCACGAAACATTAGACTTAAGCTTGTAATAGATGGGTTCAACCCCTTTTTGGATCTTAGCACTAGATATAGTTATTGGCCAGTTATTTTTGTTACATACAACTTGCCTCCATGGTTGTGCATGGCAAAGGAGAATCTGATGTTAACATTATTAATCCCATGGCCAAAGTAATCGGAGAATGACATTAACGTGTACTTGGAGCCACTTGTTGAAGATTTAAAAGAATTGCGGGACAATGGCATTCAGACTTACAATGTGTTCAGTAAATCCACATTTAGTCTAAGGGCCATTTTGATGTGGACAGTGAATGATTTCCCAACTTATAGAAACTTATCCGGATACAGCATGAAGGGAATAGTTGCATGCCATGTATGTGGTTCTGACACATGTTTGATATGGTTGAAATGTAGTAGAAAGTTTGCATACATGGGCAACAGGAGGTTTCTTCCATTTAATCACCCGTTATGGACAAAAAAAAGATGGTTTGATGGTAGCCATAAAACTTGAAGAAATCCGAAAGGAATGATTGGTTTCAAAGTTTTAAATGCAGTTAATAGTGTTGACAATGATTGGGGAAATGGTGGTAAAAGCATAAAAAGAAAAATACAGATGCTAACTAACCATGGAAGAAGAAGTTAATCTTTTTCAACTTACCATATTGGCAGACATTACCTCTGCGTCACAACTTGGACATAATGCACATTGAAAAGAATGTTTGCGAGAGCATTCTCGGCACATTATTGGATGTCAAAGGAAAATCTAAGGATGAGCTAAACTCCTATAGAGACTTGTAGGACATGGCCATTAGGAGTGATTTGCATCTAGTTAAGAAATGAGACAAATTTTATTTACCTACACCACACACACTTTCAAGGAATGAGAAACAAGTACTTTGTTCCAGACTACGGAATTTGAAGTTACCTGATTGTTATAGTTCCAACATCAGAATTGCATATCAATGGAAGATTGCAGAATATTGGGTTTAAAGTGTCACGATTGTCATGTCCTAATGCAATAATTGTTGCCAGTAGCACTCAGAGGACTTTTGCCTAGTGGACTAAGAAACACAATACAACGAATGTGTGCATTCTTTTATGAATTATGCCAATGGGTTGTCGATAGAAATAAAATGAAGCAATTTAATGCTGACATTGCTAAGACTTTGTGCATGTTTGAAAGGTTTTTTCCACCGTCTTTCTTCGACATCATGGTTCACCTACCTATTCACCTAGGATAGGAAGCTTGTCTATGTGGACCGGTGCAATATTGTTGGATATACCCATTTGAGAGGTGAGACACTGCTTAATATGTTTTAATATTTTGAGTTTTCGTATTATTTATTTATTTGATTTCATAATCTTTCAGGTTCATGAAGGTACTTAAGGTTATGTCAAGAATTATGCACGACCCGAGGGTTGCATAGCTGAATGCTACCTTGCTGAAGAATGTGTACATTTCTGTAGTAGGTATATAAAAAAAGCAACCGAAATCGGTGTACAACATGGACACAATGAAGATTTTGAAAATAAAACAATACTAGAAGGGCATCTAATATCAAGAAGGAAACCAATTACGATGCCCGATGATTTGTTAGAAGTGGTTCATTGTTGTGTGTTGTTTAATAGTGTTGAGGTCCAACCTTTTTTAGAGTAAGTCTTTTGTACGTATATTTTTTGTTTTACTTTCTAGTTATTCATATCGTAAACTTGCTAAATTATTTTTTTCAGAATACATATGGAGGACCTTAAGCTTTTGGACCAACGTCTCCAAAGAAACGAAACTTTACTATTAAATAAACATATGGAGACTTTTCCTTAATGACTTGTAGGAAAGATCTAAGAGATTAGCAGCAACGTTTCAAGTTCATTAAAATGGATTTCACAAGGGCTTAAACCGCAAGCAATGTCATATATAGGCTACATCATAAATGGGCATCGATTTCACACAAGAGATGCTGATAAGTCCACACAGAACAGTGGTGTTACACTTGATGCAGATACTGTCTATCAATCAAGTGCAAGAGACACTACCCAAGTGGTTAGGAGGATCTCTTACTTTAGTGTCATAAATGACATCATCTTGTTAGACTACTATATATTTCGAATCCCTATATTTTGATGCGATTGGGCTAGCATTGGGACTAGTGTAAAAGTCGATGATGGATTTACATTGGTGAACCTCCACCAAGGATAAAGCCAATTTGAAAAGGATCCCTTCATTCAGTCATCACAAGCCAAACAAGTGTTTTATTCCAGGGATAATGAGATGTTTAACTGGTATATTGTACTAAAGGTACCACTGAGAGGTTTCCATGAGTTAGAGTCATATGAGGAGGCTTCTTATGTACCTTTAACCACATTAGATGCATTTAGAGTTGACTTGAGTGGTAGTGATGACAACAATGATGATCATTATTATTTAAGGACAGATTGTGAGGCTGTAAAAGTGACATCCAGTTGAGAAACAGACTCATACTTGGTATGTTTGTGAATGTTCTTTTTTCATCATTACATTAATATATTTAAAGCATGATTTTTTTAAATGTTTAGTTGCTTATCAATAATGTCATGTAGTAGATGTTCTTTCTTTATGTAGTTTTTATAAATTGTTTCTTATTCATAATGTCATGTAGTAGATGTTCTCTCTATGTAGCTCTTATGAGTAGTTGCTTATCAATAATGTCATGTAGTAGATGTTTCCTCTCTATGTAGTTCTTATGAGTAATTGTTTAACAATAATGTCTATTGTAATGTACTAATTTTTTATTCTTTATTCTTAATCCTTTAGTTTTTAGGATTCTTTGCCACTTTTCGGGTATTGTGATGGATCCTTCGAGACAGGGCGAGGTGAGTATTTATATTGTTAGTTATTTTAATTTTCATTTAATTTTTTTATTTTCTAACCATTTAATATATGTGTGTTGTTAATATTTTCATGTACTCTAAAGACCTCTCAACAAGCCGAGAAGAGGATGAGGAGGGTAGAGCTAGCTGCCTTAGCTGCTGCCCAATCACAGGGTAATGAGGGCATACAGATTTAGTCTAGGGGATCTGTGTCTTCACAAACATCAGAGGGCAGAGGAGTGGATCATGGGGCCCCTCCCCAAAACAAAAGGATGACGAGGGGCCCCACCAGACTTATAGTGTCTGATAGACCCTTAGAGAAGCGCATTCCATTAGAATGGAATGCTAAGGGGTAGAGAATTGGGAAGAACTCCCAAAGATTAGTTTCCCAGATTGGGGTCCTTGTTCATGAGCGGATCCCTTTGAGTGCGGCTTCCTAGTCCAATGTTCCGCAGCAACTAAAGGACGAAATATGGGTCTATCTTAAGGTATTAAATAGATACATGTGTATTGTTTAATGTTGCATAAATATTAATATATTTTTTCTTTTTATTTTTAATTGTTAATGATCTATTCTTAAATATGTGTAACAAAAATTTGAGTTGGAAGACTGCAGGATGGAGTTTGTCATGTAGACCGTGGGCAGAAGATATTGGGCCCATAAATCAGATATGACAATGAAAATTAAAGTGTCCGCCGAGCGTGATGACGCCGAGTTGGAGATAGCTTGTATTCGGCTGCATGGTACGCCACCTTCTCAGTGAGAGGAATTCATCAGATTACGTGAATTTGACGACTTTCAGGTAAATACAAATACATTGTTTTTAATAAATTTTCTTTCTAAATACAAATACATTGTTTTTAATAATTTTTTTCTTATTTTCATAGGTTGTACACAATAGGAATACTTCCATTTGTTCGAAGTAGAGCATGATGCACATGACCGGTACGATGGGGTATGCACATTTGGAAGACTCCCTCGTAAGTTGATTTACTTAATGTGATGCATGGATTTTGACTTTCCAATTACCATCACATTGTTAAATTTACATTTACTAATTAACTTTTGTCTCTTTTCTAAAAATTTATCTTAAAGGTCAATGAGTCTGGCTCTGAGGTGTCCAGGACTGACGTATGGATTGCAAGGAAGGATGTGACACCTGTTGATGAGGCTGCCAGATAAGCCATGCTAAAAAATGTTCAAAACCCTATTAATTTATACATATATACATTTTACTATTAAAACATGTAATTTTTTTTGTAATTACAGGAAAAGATGCGGGAAGCATTCATAGCATCTACTGGGTTTAGCTCCATGTGAGATGATCCAGTCGCCTAGGTACTCGATCTTGAGAGAGTACGTGGATGTGGGTTACGGGTTACACCCTCCAATATACATGCACGCAACCATTAGAGTCAAAAGAACAAGTATTTTGAGGAGAAAATCAGAAGCTTGGTACAAGAGATGGACTTAATGACAGATGAGATGTGGATGTGGAGCCAGAGAGCAGTTCCCATGGACAGGCCTGCAGGTTTTGGTGGTTTAGCTTCTTGTGAGGTAAATTTGAATATTTTACATTCATTTTATTTTTTAAAATTATAGAACTAAAGTTTAATAACTTTGTCTATTATAATGATATTATCAGCTTGTAGTTGATGTAAATAAAATGTGCAAAATCATAGATTGGTTGGGGAGTGACCAAATTGTTGGGAGGGGTCTAGTGACAGACAAACATCCTGGAACGATGGTGAACGAGAAGCCTATTGGACCAGGGCTTGGAAACTATGGGTGGAGGATGTCTTTGTTGATGATGTGGTACTCTACAAGGGTGATGAAACTCTTGATAGTGCTTATCGAGCTGGAAAACCAATTGTCTGGCCATATGAGTTCATCCAACCAGATTGACAGTGATCATGGGACTGCAAGTAATCACTTTTTATCCTAACCTTTTTAATAATGTAGGCTTTTTTAATAATCTAGTTGTTATTAATCTTTCATTCTACTCTATTAAATTATTATTGTCTAGACCTTTGATTGCTAGATGTGTAAATGGATGAGCTCATTGGCATTCTTGATAGTGATTAAGGCATTATTTTCAGCCTTTCCTTAGTTTGGTTGAACAGTGAGTTGA
>JAOXJP010116431.1:0-13968 GCA_025762735.1 Platanus orientalis
ACAACTTACCCTAAATCTCAGGAACTCAGACCAGTACAAAGAGTCAAAAACCCCTAGACCCCTGGGTCTAGACTTCTCTTCTTCTCTCGAAGATGAGAACCAATGTCCAACTCCATCGGTTAAACCCAAGTTGGTGGCGACTCCAAGAAAAGCTTAAACCTTGTAAAAGGGTTAGCAACCTCTCACGCACCGGGCTCAGGAGCCGAAGAGTGGACCCGAAAACGACGGGCGGGCGGGGGCATCCTAACCCCTCCCGAACGCCGATGTCCACACCAAGTAAGCATAAATACTAAAATGCAGAAGTATTTGGGTTAGTATGAGCATGAATAATTTTCATAAAACATAATAGAATATGCTTTAAGAAAATATTTTTCTTTCTTATAGATTTCATACTGAAAATAATTATTTTTAATCTAAAATAGAATAGATAATAAATCATAACTAAAAGAACTAAACTGAAATACTGAACTGAATCAAAGTACATAAACTAAAATTGAATTGAAACATATATCTAAGACCAACTGAAGCAAATAATTGAAATCTCTCACACATGTTGTGAATGAGACATTAGCTAATTGAATCATATACAGAAAATCCCCCACATATGCTATGAGTTAGATAACAAGTAACATAACAAAAATAAACCCATCTACAATCCAATGGTATGATACCACCTATCTCACCCCTAGTAGCAATGGTCAAACTAATTTGCCTATTAATGCAACCCGATGAAGGGGGGTACGTGATCGCATTTATCTACCCAATGAAAAGGGCTCCATTAAACTTTCATCTTTGATGGCAAATGAGTCTCATAACATAACATATATTGAACATATACTTTTTTAACATGAATACATATTCCTTGTTGAAACTAACAGACATCAATACAGAATGGAGTAAATCTTCAAAAAATCTTATAATCATTCTAATAAATAATATCTTTTTGAAACAAAACAAAAACAAGAGAATCTGACCCACCTAAATCACATAACATTACTCATTCTTAATAAACATTCATTAAAATCCTTTAAACAACTTTTAAAACAAATTTTAACAAAATCCCTTTGATTTGGAAAACATATTATAATTTGGTTTACAATTTACATCAAGAAAATATTTACAAAATAATCAATCTTATGCAAAATAAAAATTAGAACAAAAATCTAATGTTCTAACAAATAAAAAATAGAGCCTAAGGTTGTAAAACATAATTTTCCTTTCAAAATTTCCTTTCTAAGAATCTAAATCAATAAAAAATGAAGTAAAACATATATAATTTCTTGCAAAATGAGGTTCAAATCATTCTAAGAACCTGAAGGATTAAAAAATGATATAAAGTATTCATATTTACTTACAAAACAGATTCTTCTTTGCAAAACACTGATTCTAAGAGCTTAAACAAGTCAAAACCAAAGTAAAATGTTCATGATTCTTTACAAAACTAAAATCAAATAATTCTAAGAGCCTAAAGAATTCAAAAACGAAGTTTAATATATATGTTTACTTACTTGTTGATCTGAAATCAAAAACCTTTTCTAAGCTTCAAGTTCTTCACCAAAAATTCCTTTCAAATCCTTGGTCTCTCTCTTTCTTGTTCTTTCTCATTCCTTTGTTCTTAGGTTTTGTATGTCAAATTAGGTTAAGTTTTATTGATTATGTAGACTCTACAAGAGTCCTTGTCAAAGTAGACACCCTATTTATCTCAAAAATGAAAGTTTCTAAATTTTCAAAAATCTAGTCTACACGATTCGACTGATCAAAATTATTTTCGATCCATCTAAATTTCTTTTTTGATCAATCAAAATTATTTTCGATCGCTCGAACCTGTTCAACCAATTGAAATTATTTTTTATCACTTGAACTGTGTGTGTTCTCAATTGTTCTAAATTCCATTTTCTTCAATTGATTGAAAATACATTTTCGATTGCTTAAAATTCCCTATTTTCCCCATCTTGACACATCGTATTCAAACCTCCATAACTTTTTTTATAAAACTCCAATTCACTCATCATTTGTTGTGTTGGACAATAGAATCTTAAACCATTATAATGATATATAATTTATTTGGTTTTCTAAATTTATATAGGTTTATCTCCAAAGTTACTCAAAACAACAAGTCATTGAATACACATTTAAATCCTGTTGAGTGTGTGCAAACATGTGCAAGGTGCTACACCTAGTCACATGGTCTACCTATGTCTCCCCAATCAGCTCATTGACCCTATGAACCTAGAGTTTGAGTAAGATGATAGTGAAGAAAAAGATGGAGGAAATGGAGGTGGCAATGATGATGAACATGCAAAGGCTTAACATGTTTTGGGTACTTTGGGGTTCTAATTTCATTTCTTTTTTGGGGGTAGTGAAGTAATTAGTATAGATGTATAAGGAAGTTGAGTTTGATGATTTCTTTTGGAAGATCATGTATTCTACTGACATATTAATGAAAATCGACTCAATTTTAATTTGCACAAGTCTTACATTTTAAAGTTCTAATCCAGGTTTAGAAGGAAAATACCCATACACACACACACGAGTAATTAACTAATTGCGACATATACCGTAAATGAACCCCAATAAGAAACTGTACTCAAACCTTACCATACACTGAAAAGCCTTTGATACAAATGGACATATTTTGACAAAAATAGGAGAATGAGTTGGAACATAAAATTTTCACAACAATTCAATGATTTAGGTACTTATAAATTTAGAGGACTGAATTTTATTTTAAAGGAGAGAGTGTAACACCCCACAACTCTTTGTTAAGTCATGTAGTTTGTCAATTTCACTCCTAGTATTGTTGTATAGGCTATTGGCTCAAAATGTATTTTATTATGTAAAGAGTCGATGAAAGTCATATGTGAAGACCCTAACTAAGATAAGGAGGTGGTCCAAGTGTTGCATACTATGCTCAAACCAAGCAATCAAACTTTCCAAGGGATCCCCCCAACTCTTCATCTACAAGCTCCATAGATATATGAGGTTCATCAACCCAAAAAGAGAAGTGTGGGTGTGCTTCAAGTCCCCAAGACCATGGCTAGTCCTAGAAGAGACCTATGGGAACTAATAAGTTCAAAAAGGATAAGTTAAAGACACCTAATTAGTGTTTAAAAGACCTTGAAAATGTCTATAAAACATTGTAGGTTTTTTGGGCAATGCAAGCGCTCGCAGGACCTTGTGACCACTCACAGGTACCCACTACAACCGGTTGCATGGTCCTACAACTGCTAGTTTTACGTGAGGTTAAAAGTCATTGTTCTAGAACTTTGGCTGTGACCCGTCCTAAACTCTCGCGACCACTCAAACCTAGGGTATGCAACCAGTTGCATGTTAAGAGGATTGGTTGTAGTTCAAATGGTCACCTTTTTGCCCCTTTTATTTTCAAACGTTGGGGCTTCTTTGTGGCCAAAAAGATCCTCTATAAGTCTAATATTATTCATGAGAGTTAGATGCACCTTTTATGATCCTTGAAAATACTATTGAGCATTCTATCAAGTGATCCTGCCATTTGGGCACAAAGCTTACAAGGGTGTGTTTTAAAAGCAAGCAAGACTTGGGGTTTAAGAGAAGGTGAGAGAGAGAATTTTGGTTTTCTTTTGTTTTTTGTTATTATTTAAAAATCCCTACACCAAGTCAAAGGGAAAGTCACTTGAAGCATTCAAGTTGCCATAGAGAGCTAGCCTTTTCTTTGGCAGATCATTCTTCATAACTCATTACATTGGTGTGAACCAAGCCATTCTTGCCTTTTGAAAGGCTAAACATCACACTTCAAACAACCTTTACCATTACTTGAGAACGCTCATTGGAGACACCATACATGAGGCAATTTCCAGAGACCCTAGGTGCGTTGCAACAGCTCTATTAACATCGAAATTTTGACTCAGGTTAGTTGATAGAATAAGAAAAACATAACAACATTTAGGCATCAAGACTCTAAGCACCCTTGGCTTAGGAAGAGAAAACATGGAATTTAGGAGGTTAGACATTCCTTGAGAAGTCTTTTTGGATATTTCAATCACAAATGAACCAATCAAAACACCTCATTACAACCCAAATACACCATTCTAGGTCAAACCCTAATCATCCACCAAAGAATCAACAAGACTTTGAGGGTCCACATTTGAGAGCTCCATCCATGATATCTGTAATTTTTTCAACCTCTATAAGCTTTCTATCAGAGAAGCATCATATGCAAAAAAATTACCATTTTACCCTTTTGCCTTCAAAATCCCAGAACTCACTATCTACCACTCAAATCATTGAATTTCTCTCACCTATATAAGCTTTCTTGTCATGAAGCACTATAGGCAAGGAATCCTCATTTTCACATTTTTCTCCCTCGTAAGTGAAAAATTACCATTTTACCCTTTTCACCTTTGGGAATTTACCCTTAGACCCTCAAAGGATCTTTGAAGCTTCTCCCATTATTTGAATGGTGTAATTTGAGATCTTATGCATCCCTATTTCTCCTAATTCCGAGGAACTCATCACAAAACCCGCACTAATCAAGACTAGCAATAGCTAATTTCTCTACTCATGATAACCCTGACTAGAAAATGACTCTTAAAAGTGCTCTCAAAGATTTATCTGATCTCCGAATCTAGAAGGTCAATTTCCATCTCTTAGTCCTGGCCTTAGCTTCAAATCTTCAGGTCTGAGAAAAGAACCTTGAAATCTCAAATCCTGGTGAAATCTCAAATCTTCCCTAAGGGGTCAAAAGGCTATTTTAGCTATATTTCACTCCTGTTGAGCTAGCATGTTCCCCGGGCGTCCAAATCAGGATCAGTTGGTATCCATCTCTCCGGAATTGCAAGACCATTAAAAAACTGTCTAAGGGATGCGAGCTTCTATGGGACTTATCTACTCAGATTTTCTCAACTACCCAAAAAAGAGCAACAAATTAGAACAAAAAATTAGGTGCTCAACTGACTCTCGAGAGTTCACCAGAAATCAAAAATTTAGTTTTTTAGTGGCTATTCCTTAGTAATTCTAGGACCTTCAAAGTATCAGAATTTTTGCTGGATTATGAGAACTATGTGTTCCTAACCATCATTTCTGCTCAAGCCAGAGCAAAGAACTTTTCGTCTATATTTGGCACGCCGAATGCCCTAAAAAATTTCCCAGGCTCAGAATACAGCAAGGTCAGACCCATTTTCTTAGTTTTTTCCCTACCTTTATAAAATCATTTCACCAAACTCAAGCATCGGAGAATGTCCGACAGCTCAATTACACCAATCTTCAGGCAACTATAAAAACTCTATTTCTCTAAGTGACCTTGCTTCAACTCAAATTAGCTAAGCTAATCCAAACCCTTGATGGAGATATTCCAAGACTTAATCTTAACCATCCACCACACCAAATTGGGGATATATAGCCCCAATTTCGAGCACATAAGGGTTGGCAATAAAAACCTTAAGAGAGAGAAGAGAAGAAGAAGAAGGAGAAAAAACTTGATTTCTACAAACCCTAAGCCCTATTAGCTTAAGGTAAGCCTAAACCCATGTTAGTTTAGTTCCCTTACATCCATATGATTCATTTTTATGTTGTTATGTTGTCCAATTGCTTCAATTCGGGTTACATAGCGGAGGCTCAACAACCTCTATTTGCTTTGGTTTTTGACTCTTGCCTAGTGTAGAATTTCTTTTGATTTTTGTACTACTCAATTGAAGATAAAATTTTAGTATGTTATTCTCAATACATGTGCCTAGTTCCATATTAATTTCGTGATTTTTTGAGCTATGGAAGGCCTCGAGATGGCCCCCAAACTGACTCCAAAATCTGGGTCCCATGTGACCAAGTTTAACCTATTTATTGTTGATTTTTGTATGAATTTTGTATACATGATCTTGAGCCCAAATTTATATATGTTATTCCCCTGTCAACTACCTACTAGCATGCATAATTTTAGAATTTTCTTAAAACCCTAAGGGGTCCAAAATTCAGGAAATCCAACTACTGGATTTGCTCCCAGTAACTAACACCTGAATTTTATGGAAATAAAATCCAGGCGTTAAGGGAACAATCAAGTGTGGAGATCTGGGACCCACCCCAAGGAGCCCTGATTTCCCTAAGCCTGTTCCTAGGCTATTACAGCCCTCTGAAGTCTAATCATGTGCTCAAGCACCTCTATGGGCCCTTATTTCTCTCCAAATGCCTGAATTTATTTTCAGGCGTTGAGCAAGGAAATTCAGGCATTGAAGTGGATTTCAGGCATTAAGCCTGTGATAAAATAAAATTTTAAAAAATTAGTTAAGTATGCGTATGACTTAGGTTTAGCTCAGAGACCCAAGAAAATCCCACCCGTCTAGGCCCCGCCTATGTGGCCCAAAAACCAAGGCTGGTTGCTGACCCCAACACCTAACACTTGAATTTACCCTTAATTAAATTCAGGCGTTAGACTAAAAGTTAGGCATTGCCTACACAAAATGACCACTCTGCCTTCTTTTAGAGGATAGGTGTCCACCCTCAGGGGGGTCCCACCTTTAGGTTTGGTTTCCTTTACTTCAGAAGCTACCCTTCTGACAGGGTCCCATTACCCTAAGATGCACGAATTCACTAAAAAAGGCCTAGACTAAATGGCTGACCTAGTCAGCCTCCAACGCTTGAAAATTCAGGCATTAGCTTTAAAAACTAGGTGTTAAGCTTGTACCAAGTGACTAAGTTTCCCTCTTTAAGAGAGTGTATCTCCATATGTGTAAAGGCCACAACACCTAAGGTTACATAATGTGACCCTAAAGAACACCCTTTTATCTAATCCAGGGGTCCCATGGCACTAGGACCCACAAAAGTACCATAAACAACTACATTAAAATGATGATCTAATCAGCTTTTAACTCTTGAATTTTATCCTGAATTAAATTCAAGCGTTGAGTTAAAATACAGGTGTTAAGCTTGAGACATAGAAAAATACAACCATTTTTTCTTTATCTCCTTTATGTCAGGGTAGAGTCTAACCCTAAAAGGTCAATCAATGAACACTTTGAAGGGGTCCACCATGCCTCTAAAAGTCACAGCCATGAGGGGCTCTCCTATAATTAAAATAATTTGATTTAAAATACATTTTCTGGATTTTCCATAAGTCAGTGCCTGAATTTCCCCTGAATTAAAATCAAGTGTTGAAAATTCAAGCATTGGAGGTAAATTCAGGCGTTACGCCTAATAAAAATCCAAAAAACAACTCACATATTTAACAAGCATAACATACTTTAAGACATGTATGAATGAGAGAAGTCATCCTAAAAGGGTGGGTATTTAGGGTGCCTAACACCTTCTCCAAATGCAACTAAACAATTTACCCACAATCTCAAGGACTTATACCAGTTTAGGGAGTTAAACCCCTAGACCTACGGGTCTAGACTCTTCCTCTTGGAGGAAGAGGAGGAACAATGTCCAACTCTATCGGTTAAAACCCCAAGTTTGTGGCGACTCCCAGAATAGCCTAACCCAAGGGTTAGCAACCTTCACACACCGGTGCCGCACACCAAAGGAGAAGTGGATAAGGAAAGCATGGGCAAGCGGGGGGAATCCGAACCCCCGCAAACCCCGATGCCCACAACCTCTATTGGAGACATTAGAGGGAGTACATGTTTATTGGAGTATGAATAGTAATTTTAGTTGATTTCCTTGTAATAGTTAGTACAACTATTAATAAAAATCAACACACTCCACCATGGGTATTGAAGAGCGGACGTAGGCCATCGTGTTGAACTACTATAAATCTTGAATTGTGAGCTTGCTTACTTTAGTTGTGGTTGTTCACTTCCTATTCACTTTGTATCTTGACACAAGCACTATCCTACTCACTTGCATTCATCACATCTTGCTATTACTTGTTGAATGAGCATCAAGATTCCAAATCTCAATACAATTATCATTTCCATCATTGCATTGTTCTTAGCATTAATTCAATTGGTCCAATTATGTAACATTAGATAAAAGAAAAAATTAAAGTTTCAAGTATATCCTATTTACCCCCCTTTAGGATAAACCGACATAAAATTTCAATTGGTATCAAAACGAGGTTTCTCTTATTGGGCTTAACAACCGGAGTTAAAGATCCATATACCTAAAGGAACTTTTAGATGGCCAACCCGACAGAATCCTACTCTACCACAAAACCCCCATTCTTCAATGGGCTAACTACTCATATTGTAAGATTCGCATGAGTACCTTCCTTTAAGCCATTGAGTTGAGAGTTTTGTTGTTTGTCCAACATGGGTGAAAGAAGCCCCTCACTTTGAAAGAAGAGTGGAGTGGTACCTTCCTCTAAGCCATTGACTTGGAGATGCTTTAAAACTGAAGGTGATAGTGGAAAAGATACTTAGATCTCTTCTTGAGAGATTTAGACCCAAAGTAACCACCATAGAGGAAGTCAAGGACATTGACACCATATATGGTTATAAAAGAACTTGTTGGGTCCCTTCAAATATTTGAAATGACATTTAAACCAAATTCTAAAAAGAAGGGCATTGTACTTAAGGTAGAAGAGTCTCCTAATACCGATGATGATTTAGATGAGGAATTTGCTGAGGTTGCTAGAAGATTAAAAAAAAATCTATAAAAATACTAGAGACTTTGGAAACAAACAATCTAGAAGATTAAACTCAAACTTTAAAAGGAAATAATCACCTAAAGAAGAAATGATTTGCTATAAGTGCAAGGGCCACTTTTCCAAAGATTGTGTAAACAAAAAGAAAAAGAAACCCTATGACAAAGCAATGGTAAATACTTGGGATGATGATTTGGGGGAATCGTTGTGTGAGTCCCAAAGTAGTGAGGAAGACATCTCACA
The DNA here is from genome assembly GCA_025762735.1 of Platanus orientalis. Taxonomy (NCBI): domain Eukaryota; kingdom Viridiplantae; phylum Streptophyta; class Magnoliopsida; order Proteales; family Platanaceae; genus Platanus; species Platanus orientalis. The sequence goes on from JAOXJP010116431.1 coordinate 8,792, forward strand.
ACGAATCAAAGCTTTCATGGCTTTGGATACTTCTTTGGATGCACTATCAAATCATAGTGAATCCAAAAGCGATAATGAAGTAGATGATGATGATGAGGATGAGGAAGACATCTAAGAAGCTTTTGAAAACTATTCATGGAAACCATGGAGTTTGAAAACTCTAACAAGAAATTGAAGAGGCTAAACAAGAAGTTGCAATCAAAGACAAAGTTCTTGGAAAAGCACAATTTATCAACTTCAACAAGACTCACCTAAGGAGTTTTACAATGTCGATGAGTTTGATGCTCTCCTTAAAGAAAAAAAAAAAAGAATTGTGTGATAAAATTAAAAAACTAGAAACAAAACTAGTGAATCCAAAATGTTCACCAACATTGAAATGAAAAATAGAAAAGTTGATAAGAAGAAACTTCTTGAGGATAATGAGAAATTATCTATCAAGATTTTAGAACATGAAAAAGATCAAATCTCTAGAAGGGGCAAGTACCAATGAATTTGATGTACTTGATCTAGAAAACCAAGTGAACACATTAAGAGGGAAAAATAAATGACTAAACATAACTTATACACAATTGATTAGGAAATCCATAGAATATCTTAAGCAAATTAAAGAGCGTGAGGAAGATTAAAGAGCGTGAGGAAGACAAGAGGAGGTCCATAGCTATGGTTGCTTAAGGATATGAAAATCTTGAAAAAATGCTTGTCATGGACAATGATCATGGTGATAGGACTGGTCTTGGATTCAATTGCCCAAACACTAATCCTTCTTTTCACCAAGGAGAGAAGAATGCTTTTGTCAAAGCTAAGGGGAAGGCACATGTCCCTCCTCAAGCTCCAAAACAAAATCCTATGAATTACAATGGAAAAGGATCTTCCTCAAAGGAATTTTATTCCTACAAAAGTCAAGCTCCTTCTCAAAGGAATAAAGATCTTGTAAAAAAAAATCTTCCTAAAAGGAAAAAAGCTAAAGACACATACCATGCACCTTCATCAAGATCAAGAATGTCCTATAGCAACCAACCATCTTCTTCCTACAAGGTAAAAATCCCCATGTACAATGATATAAGAAGTAATGATTGGTATGACCAAAGTTACTCTTTAAAGAGTAGAAATCCTATAAATAAGAGAAGAAAGAAAAACACATGGTATGACCATGCCTCTACGTCTAGAGATCCATACATTACTTGTTATTACTGTGGGCTACTTGGTCATATGAAAGTGGATTGTAGAAAAAGATTAAATGATCTAAAATCTCAAAAATTCAAAAACACTAAGAGATACCAAAATGAAAAGAGGTTTAGGAAGAGAAACTACTTTCAAAGAAGTGAAAATAGAAACCTTGAAAACAAGAAAAGAATGGCCCAAACCAAGCAAGTTAAACCCAAGAAAACTTGGGTTAAGAAGGATGAACTTAAATGTCTTGTTATTCATACAACATTGAGGGCCAAGAACACATCAATGTGGTACATTGATAGTGGGTGGTCTAAACATATGACCGGTGATCGGTTATTGTTCACTTATCGTTTGGAAAAATAAGAAGGGGGTGTCATATTTAGTGATAGAAATTCTATCAAAATCATAGAAAAATGAACCATAGAAATTCTCAGAATTCCAAAACTAAATGATGTCCTTTATGTGCATGGGCTCAAGCACAACTTGATTAGCATTATTATTCAAATTTGTGAGAAAAGCCATGCGGTTCAATTTGCCTAAGAAAAATGTGAAATAAAGGACAAAGAGGGTGGAAGAACACTTGTAGTAGGAATAAGAACAAGTGACAATTGTTACGTCATTGAACCCACTAGCAATAGTTTGAGAACTTGTTTTGTCTCTTAAACCGAAGAGATAAATCTTAGGCATCTAAGGTTGGGTCACATTAACTTCAATGACCTTGCTAGGTTGAGTATAAACGAACTAGTCAAAGGTTTACCTAGTTTAAACAAGGATGACAACCTCATTTGCAAAAGATGTCAATGGGAAAGCAAACCAAAGTCACTCATAAGAAACTAACTCAAATAGGGACATCAAGACCCCTAGAGTTAATCTACATAGACCTAGCTAGTCCTACTAGGATGGAAAGCCTAGGTGGAAAGAAATACTTCTTTGTGGTAGTTGTTGACTTTTCTAGATATACTTGGGTCACTTTCCTATGAAAAAAGTCAAAAGCATTTAATGAATTCATGAATGTTTATAAAAAACACAAACCAAGAAGGATTTTTCCATAAAGAAGATTAGGAGTGACCATGGAGGAAAATTTGAGAATCATACATTTCTAATTTTGTGCGATGAAATGGGAATCAAACATGAATTCTCCGCTCCTAAAACAAAAGAAAAAATATGACTCTTCTTGACATGGCCACTTGTATGTTAACTTACAAGAACTTGGCCAAATTTTTTTAGGCCAAAGTGGTTAACACCGCATGGTATGTCTCAAACTGAGTTTATCTAAGGTTTAGTACAATCATAACAGCATATAAAATTTTGCGTGACAAGAAACCAAATGTGAAATACTTTAAAGTATTTGGGAGCTCTTGCTATGTCCTTACGGATAGAGAAATCCTTGGAAAATTTGATTTCAAATGTGATGATGCAATCTTTCTTGGTTACTCCACAAGGAGCAAAAAGCCTATAGGATCTACAATAAAAGACTATAACCATGGAAGAGTCCATAAATGTAGTTATTAATGAACATATGAAGAAACATGATGGAGAAGATGAGTCATTTTGACCTCTCATGTTTGAGGATGAAGATGTTGAGGATACCTCCTTACATCATGATTCTGATAAAGAAGTCGATCGGGATGATCCTCAACCTAAGGACTCTAGGATCTCCAATGATCATCACCATTAGACATTATTGGTGATCCAAATGAAGGAGTTAAAACACATAGAAAAATCAAAAACATTATTAGTCACTTGTGTTTTACCTCAAAGGTCGAACCAAATAAAGTAAAAGAGGCCATTAAAGATCTGGTTTGAATCAATGTCATGCAAGAAGAGCTAAATCAATTTAAGAGAAATGATGTATAGTATCTCATGGAGAAACCCACTGACAAGAATATCATAGGTACCAAGTGGATATTTAAGAACAAATATGATGAATATGGCTCCATGACTAGGAACAAGGCTAGATTTGTAGTAAAGGAGTATGCCCAAATTAAGGGCATTGATTTGGAGGAAACATTTTCTCCAGTTTTGAGGTTGAAGTCCATTAGGATCTTATTGTCTATTAGATGTTACTTGAAGTTCAAATTATACCAAATGGATGTTTAAAGTGTATTCTTAAATGAGATATTCCAAGAAAAAGTATATGTATAGCAACCCGATGGATTTGAGGATCCTCATTTGCCTAATTATGTATATAGGCTCAAGAAGGCACTTTATAGTTTTAAACAAGCTCCTAGAGCTTGGTATGAGAGGTTCACTAGATTCCTCCTTGACCACCAGTTTGATAAGGGAGTGTAGATAAGACCCTTTATAAAAAAGAAAAAGAAAAATATACTCATTGTTCAAATCTACGTGGATAACATCATTTTTGGGCCCACAAGTGATGAGGTATCTCATGGATTTGTCCAAACAACAAAGTCCGAGTTCGAAATAAGTATGGAAGGAAGACTTAAGTTCTTCCTTGGGTTTCAAATGAAGCAAACTCTGAATGACATACTCTTATGTCAATCAAAGTTTGCCAAAGACCTCATGTCTAAATTTGGGATGTAAAAATCCAAACCGGCAAATACTCCAATTAGCACTAATGATTAAATCACTAAGGACTTAAAGGGAGTTAATGTAGATTCCACAATGTATAGGAATATCATTGGAAGCTTGCTCTACCTAACCACAAGCAAACCAAATATTTCTTTTAGTATGGGTGTTTGTGCAAGATACCAAGTAGCCCCAAAGGAGTCGCATCTTAAAGCAACCAAAACAATTATTTGATATGTCCATGGGATTTTAGATTTTGGCCTATGGTATCCTTTTGATACCAAATCTAAGATTGTTGGATATTTTGATGCGGATTGAGCTGGTGATGTCAAAGATAGAAAAAACACTGGTGGAGGATGTTTCTACTTTGGAAATAGTCTTGTTTTTTGGTATAGTAAGAAACAAATATCTATCTCACTGTCAATGGCCAAAGCTAGTTACATTGCAGCTGGTAGTTGATGCATTCAACTTCTTTGGATGAAACAAATGCTAAAAGATTATGAAATATATCAAGACACTATGAGTCTTTTTGTATACAACAAAAGTGCTATAGACATCTCAAAAAATCCTATCCAACATTCAATGACAAAGCATACAGACATCTGACATCATTTTATTCGCCAATTAATAGAGAAAAAGGTTGTTATCATAAATTCTATCAAAATCGAAGACCAATTGGCAAACATCCTCACAAAGCTTCTTGATTCAAAACATTTTGAATGTCCAAGAGGGGCCATTAGTATGTGCTTCAGGGGTTGACCCCATTACACAAGTCCTTCCTTAAAAGTAAAAGGTCATAATTGGGTGACTCTAAAGAGTTTTCAATGTTTTCTAAGGATACAAATGATACTCAATTTGAGTTTAGAGCCATAAGAATTTGCATATCACAATTTTTTGAAAATTGGGCATAACACTACAACAAAAAAAGGGCCTTTTACAGCATTTAAGAAACACTGTCTATATTTATAGACAACATTTTTTAAATGTTGTTCCAAGCTACGTTGGCAAAAGTTGAAATCTATAGATGAAAAACGCACTATAGATAGCATTTTGAAATAATGATAACTGTAGACAACGTTTTAGAAACGCTGTCTTAAAAATAGACAGCGTTTTTGTCTATACCTTTTTAACATATATATATATATATATATATATTAGATCCACCAACCCTCTAAGAAAATTCAATGTTCTGAATGGATCCCACAAAATATCCAAGAGGGTTTATGATAAGACCGATTAGCTGGCTAAGAAGAATTGTGGCTGACCGGTATATGAATTTGGCTTCATTTTATTCCATGATGAAGAATCAAGTAATCCGTCATGGGTTCCACATCTGCCTCATTCACATCTTATGCCAGCCAAGCAAATTAGGTGAGAACCTCAGAGGAAACAAAAGTTTCCAAAATCTAATTGGATACAGATCCTTCTTAGAAAAATGATTCAAGAGGAATGTGGATATAACTGTTAACTGCCAGACT
>JAOXJP010116442.1:0-13968 GCA_025762735.1 Platanus orientalis
GGAAAAATCGACTTGGGTTGAAGTAGTAAGGAGAGACATGGCCACTTGTAATTTAATGGCAGATATGGCCCTGAATAGAGTGTAACGTAGCCGACCCCAAATGGTTGGAATAAAGCTGTTTGTTGTTGTAATTGTTTATTTAAACCTCTTGCAAGAAGCATTGCAATCAGTGATTAATCCATCAACAAAGATTTTGTGTTCTCTAGTTTCTTCACAATGGTGTATCCGCTGAAGCATAATGGAATAACAGAAAAGAAAATATATATATATATGACATTGATGGAAATGACAAACCGTGTTATCTCATACTAAACTTCCTCTAACTTTCTAGGGTAAATCCCTTTATATTACGACATACATCTTGATTGAGTTAACCCATGACCCCTTAAAAACTAAAAATAAAAATAAACTGACTAGTCAAATTTTTAAGATTTGGAGGTACAAGACTAATGTTTTAATCCCTAATCCTCCGAAGAATATGTTGGGATGTCAGACCTATTAAGTTTGATTTACATACTCTGATAATGGATTTGGGTATAAGTTTCATCACGTTGAAAAGGGATTGATAAAAAGTGCAGATGCTACTTTTATGAAGAGATTGTCCTAGTGAAAAAGTTTTCTTATAGTTGAGTACAAGCATGAACTTTTAGACTAGAGTTAATGCTAACAAACCAAAGGTTGAAGCAGATGGATATGGTAGGTACATGGCAAGAGCCATCCTCCACCTTCAAGGATCACTGTACACTTGCATCTCAGAAGAAGACAGTGACAGGAGTAGAGGATCAATCAGATAAATTTAATGGTTATCTTGAAGATGTAAATTTGGTAGTTTGAGTTATTGGAAATCATGAGAAAGAGTTATATTCTTAAAAAAAAAAAAAATACTGAGGCTTGGAAGTAATCATCTTCTAAAGGAAAGAATAGAGACAAGTTATAAATGGGTTTTAAAAAAAATCAAATTTGCTGATACATTAGAACGGTACAAAATTAGACTAGTAGCTAAAAGGTTTACTCATAAACTCATGATTGATTGTGTAGACAATTATGCACTAGTCACAAAGCTTGCCTGAACAATGATTCTCATCGGGATTGTTGCCAAGTTAAAATGGAATTGTTTCGACTAGATCTCAAGACAATATTCTTGATTGAAAAATCAAAAGGAAATATATATTTATGTATGAACAATTGGAGGGATTTAGAATCCAAAGTACAGCAATTAATATAAACCTTGTCTGGACTCAAGCAATCTTCCCGCTAGTGGTGTCTAATGTTGACAAAGACTATCATATAATTAGGATATGAGGTAACTAGTTGGACCATTATGTTACTGTGTAGAATGATAGAGAATTTTGTACTTACCCCTGTATGTGGATTAATTTAATCTTAACATGTAATGATATTGTCATGTTTAATAAATTTAAGTCATAGCTAGGATCTAGGTTTGACGTTTGAGATGAAACATATATGTCCTTGGCATCAAAACACGCGAGACTGAGAATCTAAATTGATATATATTTCTACTCTACAGGGTATAAAGCATTATGCATGCCTGTGAGCAAGGGACAACGGTTGGATAAGTCCATGTTCCTGCAAAGTGGAGATAAGAGATTGTAAATGGCAAATGTGTCTTACAATCAATCTATGATGAGTATGGTGTGTGCTATGACTAGCATAAGATGATGAATCTATTATGCAGTAGGAGTGTGTGCCAATTTCAATCCTATCCCAGGGTTGCATTTGCAGCTGTCAATAGGATAAGAAATCCGCTATCATGTGTTCCTCTTTGATGGAGGAGCTGTTTCTTGATCAATCAAGAAATAGATTGAGTGTGTTGCAAGAAGTACCATGGAAGGAAAGTATGTAGCATGCAAGATTGCAACCATGGATGATGTCGACATAGGACACTTATTGAGGGATTTAAAATTAGGGTGACCAAATGAGTCAATTAGTGTGTGTTTTGACAATAAATCAGTTTCATTAATTAAAAGTGTAACTAATAGCTCAAAAGAAAAACACATCAATGTGAATTACCATTACAAGATTTGCTATGGAGAGATTAAATGGAAGTCGATTATGTCGCCCCCGAAAAAAAAAAAGTAGCCAGTCCCATGACCAAAAGTTGTCTTTGAAGAGATTTAGAGCGGATATGGAGGCAATGCATCTCAAGGATGCCTAAGAACATCACCCCAAAAAAGGGCATCAACAGAAGGATCTTGGGGGCACCTGTAAAGAATAATGTTTTTTATTTTTTTGGTAAGAGAAGTTCTTTAAATAGATTTAGAAGAATTACATCCATATCTCTCCCTATCTACTATTTCTTGGATCTCCACAAGGAAGCTCCCAAGATTCAAGATTTTGCAATTATTGTCTAATTCTTGCTTAGCCAACACATGTGCTAAGTTATTCCTACTTCTACCAACATGCTTAAAATCAAGAAACTTAAAGAAATGAATTAAAACTTTACAATCTTCTATGCATATTCTGATCTCAATTGAGCATTTCTCCAACCCATTTTCCAAAGCCTAGATCATGATTTTATAGTCTTCTTCTATCATTAGCTTTCTAACCTTCATGGTTATTGCAGTATGTAGTCCAAATAAAGTTGCCTCACACTCTACCTGTAGAGATGAAGACAAAGGGTTTAGACTTTGATCTGACTATGAGAGGTGGTCCATTTGCATTATGTAGCACAACCCCCATGCTAGCTTGGTTTTTCTTGGTAGAAAGAGCACCATCAAAGTTTAGTTTGATTGTATCTTCAGTTGAAAGTTGTCAGCATCTTGCCTCATTTCTTTCCTTTTCTTGTTCATGGCCCAAAATCTCTGATACCATGTTGACAGTGAATTAACCAACTCTCCCAAAACCTTAAAGTATTAGGAGATACACAAATTAATATACTTCAACAGATGTATCCTCCATAATGTATCAAGGTTCGAAGATTGTTTTGCTTGCAAATTAGGTGGTCATTTAATTTCTTATCCATATTTTATTTTGATAAAACGTTGCAGTTTACTTTATGCATATTTATGATATGGATGATGTGGTATAGATGGCTGTGGAGTTGTCGGGTGGAGAGTGATGTTTTGTGGATGATTGATATATTTGGAGTGTTATTTGAATTGTGGACTATCAGGTTACATCAAATAAGATGCTAGTTTGCTAAGTTTGTAAAGTTTGTAGGTGCATACCACATACCTAGGTTCAAAACCTGTCTTCACCTCTATTACCTATCAAAAAAAAAAATGTTGCATCAAATAAAGTGACATGGGGATCACTATTTATCCCCAAGGGTCTATATTATAGTTGCTATGTTATCGAAATTCCGGCAGAAATGGCATATGGATTCCAAGCATGATGATTCATCATATTCTCATACATTACCCTATGGCTAAAGTGGTGTGGGCATTGTTCCTATCTCACCTTCAAATCCCTTAGATTTTCCCGAATATGTTCCATGAGATGATTGCAAGCTGATGGATCTATGACTTGGATCATCTACCCTTATCCATTTGGTGGGTTTTACCAAAGGCATTAGATTGGGGGTTGTGGAAGGAAAGGAACAGCAGGATATTTGACAATAAGTACAGATCTGAGTTGGCCCTAGTTACCTATATCTATGATATTCTTTTTGAGTGGATATCAGTCCATTCGGAGTTCGAGGAGGACTTGTGGTATGCTATATGGCATGAGGAATCATAGCTATGATGATAGAGTGATATTTATAGTTTCTTTTATGGATTACTTTGTTAGATGTGATTTTGTTTTTCTTTTATCTTGTTGTTTTTTCTTTCTGGTATCACTTTCCTGGTGATCCTCTACGTTTTGTATCTTTTGCTTGTCTCTTTTGAAAAAAGTCAGCTTGCTACCTCTTAAAAAAAAAAAACATGATGATTCATCCTAGTTTATGTATGTATGATAGAAATGATGTGATATTGATACAAGGTTGCCATGTGGATAGTGATGATGTTTTATAGATGATTGACTTGTTTGGAGTGTTATTTTGACTGGACTACCAAGTGACATGGGGATCATTAATTATCTCCAAGATACATATTATAGTAGTAATGTTGCCGAAATTTCAACAGACATGGCATATGGATTCCTTGCATACTTTCAATAAAATAAGATAAAAGGTGATGAAAAATATTAATATTAAATAAACTAAGTTGGTCGTTGGATTATACCAGATTTAAAAGTAGGTAACCACGAAAGTGGATGAGATGGGGTGCTTAACACCTTCCCTAATTCAGAATCGAACCTCTTACCTAAGAATCTCTACAATTTAACTAGTATAAATTGGAGTCAGACATTTCAAACTTTTTTAAAAATAACTTAAAAACTTGATTTGTTTTGAAAACCCGATGTTCATCCACATCTTTAAAAAGGATGGTGGCGACGCCAAATCAATGTAGAATATTCCTATAACATGTGAGTCTTTTTCAAAGGGATTTACTTCTTGTGCGAAAATTGAGGTCCACAATCATGACCAATACATTTGCAATAATAACAAAAAAATAGATCCATTCTTATTTACGGTGCTTTTGCTTTTTTGTCTTCTCTACATGGAGGCATGGAAGCAGTGAAATGATTGATTCATAGTAGAAAAAATGTTGACATTGAAATATTCTATATGGTCGAGTTGTAACCGATGCTAGCGTGTTGGTTGGTTTCAGGTGGATGATGAATTCATGGAGTTGAACAAGAACTTAGTAGGCTGTCCATTATTATTTTCAGTTGAGGAAGTTAATTTGAAGAGAACTTGAAGTTTTTGTAAACGAGAATTATTGACGGTGAATGTTGATTATACCCATTGGTTATATGAGGGAAAAACATCAATATTATCTTAATAATTGCAGTTTTTTAACTTTCAAAATTGTCTTTTTTTTTTTTTCATCATTATATGAATCCGAGTTTTACTACACCACCAGTCCCCCAAAGTAGAGTATTGAGGTTATTACATGAGGGAAATGGATCAATAATTTCCAATTTTGATTTAATTCACATACAGAAATAGGCTTACAATAATCACATTCTAATGATCATATTATACTGTGAGTGTATTGACAAATTTTTATAAAGAAAAAACTGAAGATCTTGGCCAGAGAATGCGCAGATTTTGTAGCCTGAACTAGTCAAAAATGGTGGTGTCGGCAATGATAGCTGTCACCTTGCATCCTCATTTTTCCTCATACCCACTCACGAAATGGTATGTCCCATACGAAGGGACCTCCATGCTTGCCACCTTCCAAAAAAAACCCAAGAATGGTTGAGAATCGAGAGATGGGAGATAGAGAGAGCTACTGTTTTTCTGGATTGCTTCTTGTCGCCAGAGTTATTGTCGGAGGAAACTGCCCCTCTGTACCTTTTAAACAACACTAACTTGGGTTAAAATGTTAGCCACGTGTTACCTATAGGATTGGCTTGCAAACCAGCTCACAGACGATCCGACTTGGTTGATCAGACTTGTTTAACTTGTATAATTAAATGACATTTTTATCCAATATAAAAATTTATTTTAAATAAAAAAAAGTAATTTAAAAAATATTAAAAGTTATATTGATAAATTCACATATAAATGGAAATCCTAAGGCTTAAATATGAAATTATGTCTACTAGGTTAATTTTTGGGTCAGGTATTCATGTCAACTCAACATCACCCATTTATTACACGGGTTGAAATGGGTCATGTTTGTGTCAACTCAACATAACCTGTTTATTAAACGGGTTACATGGGTCATATTGTGTTACCTGTTTAATAAACAGATTGAGTTAATAAATGGGTTGGGCTCAGGTTGACCCATGTAGTCTTATACCCTTAACTCGGTACGACATGAACACGACCTGCCAACATGAATTGCTACCCCTAATTTGAACCCAGATGTCTACCATTTATTGTGTATTGATTCGCATGTTGTATGGGTTGCATTAGGCCTTAATTGGAAAATTGGCTGCATCTATTATATCTTTCGATCTTTCAAAAATGACATAGTAATGAGATAATGGCGATTGTGTTGAGAGGATCTTGAGGGACATGTTCTGTTTTGTACTCAGGCTGTAGACTTTTGCATCATAGTAAGGAGGATAGATAGACATCAACGCAATCAATTGCGGAATACTGCCAAAGCCTCCAGGATTTGACCCTAAGACTTATTTCCTGCCAACTACTTTCCTGAAGAAGAGATGCTGCTGAACGGTTGTCTATGGCATATAGTGTTAGTGTAAGACATCATTGAATAGTAAGACGAAGGTAGATTTGCAATAAGGACCCAAAGACAGGATTCGACGCCAGCTTCACATGGTGTGAAGTTGATACCGTCTGGAGTATATTGTCAAGCGTGGCATTGTATGTGGAAGGATGCTCCCAGGATGCTAATGCCCTACATCTTTTCGAACAGATGCCTCGAAAGTTTTCAAACCTTTTCGCTAAAATGAAGTGGTTATGCTTGAGCGCTACTCCTCTCTTTTTTTTTACTTTTTTATTTTTGGGGGGGGGGGGGGATTTCACTTTTTCGAGTTGCCGGTTGCAGGTGGACTGTAGGCGTTTGTTAAGGGGGCAGACCAAATCACCTGGGATTCAAGCATGCTCCTACATTGGCCGGCCGTAATTTCAATGGCAGGGGTTGGTGATACAAGAGCATCTTAATGGGGATTTCAGACCTTCATTCCAAATCTATTCAGAAAAAACAAACCATCTATTTTATCTTGTTGATAGCTTAGACCCATACTAGAGACGTTCTCACATTTATAGAGAAGTTAACATACCAACTCGGCATACAAGTTCAGCTCGTCCTAACCAGGTCGACTTAGCCTAAACCAAATATGCTCGGCCTAACTAGGTCAACTCAGCCTAAACCAGTTCTGCTAGGCCTACCAATTCAGGTCCGCCTACTATGCCAGCTTGGTCTACCAAGTCGGCTCGGCCTAAACCAGGTTAGCTCAGTCTACCAAGTCGGCTCGGACCAATCATATAAAGGTTAATAACAACTCCAAGATCCATTCTGATGTCTATGCCGAGAATCATATAGAGAATCCGATGTTGAGATTCTAGCCAATCATCAAGCGCCATGGTCTCTGCCCAAGATGAAAATCCATAAGGAAATCCTAGGCCACACGCCCCTCCAACTCTATAAAAAGACATCACACTACTCTCCAAAAGTATGAAAATTTTTCTAAAGAATTATACATTAATTTTCGCTAAGAAATGCATTTAAAACTTGAGCGGCGGAGAAACTAAGGCCGGCACCACATCGGTTGCTTACCCGAGCTCTTTCTCTTCTTGTGTGCAGACATTTGTAGATCTAATCGCTATGCAACATTGAAATAGACCTAGGGCGTCACTTCCAATATAATGGCTTTTACCTTTAAAGCCTATTAAACTTTCAAGCCCAAGAGAGCAGCTTGGCACTCCACTATAAGCATAGAGAATTCAATTCTCTTCTCAACTCTAGCTACCAAAAAAGGACCACTAGAGCCTCCCAACACAACACCAATACCTGCAAACTTACTAAAAGCAGCACATGCACCATCAAAGTAAATTTTAACCCAATCTACAGGAGTTGGAAGCCAAAAAGTATCTACTGGTTCTTGGGAACCCTGCTTCATCTCTTGGCTCCTATCTTTCAGAGTCTCAAGATCTTGTTGAGGTCTGTACACATTAGAAATGACATTAGTAACAACTATCTACTCACATTCAAAGGTCAACTTTATTTCTAATCATTCAGATAAACCAGCATATACTACCAATCATTCCAAAAAAAATCTCACTTCAAGATCCTGTTAAACTATTCAAAATTTTACATTATCATTCGAAAAAATTGGCCGACCTATCTTCTTAAATGCGAAGGATGAGGCGAGGCAAATCAAATTCCAGCAGCTACAAGGCATTTGATTAGACAATGGAAAACAATTTCATCCTCAGAATTAAAAATCGAATACAAGTCATCAAACACGTCTATATGCTAGATTATCCCTTGTTAGTCCCCAAGGATTTGGTATGACCCCCTTAGGTCAGCCCGACATCAGGGGCCAACACATCAACACCGAAAAGTGAAAAACATCCCCCAAAATGTGTAATTCACTTTTCAGTGCTGATGTGTCGACCCCTGATGTCGGTCTGACCTTGGGCTGACCTTAGGGGTCGCACCAAATCAAAGGCACTTGTCAGTAGGGCATTCCAACTAGCTTTCCAAATAAACATGTTTTTTAGGGGGAGATTTAGACTCCAAAGTTTGCTCCATGGAACCAGATGCCTTAATAAGCAATATGAGTTTTGGGAATTGGAAGAATAAGCCAGTCTGTAGGGTGATTTCATTGAGAATAAACCCTTATTCTCAAAGTATCATATTAGTTTATCTCTACACCCACAAGGGACGGTTTTAACTTCTATGTCACTAAAGGTATTGTTGGATTCTGGGATGAATCCTAGATGTCACAAATCACCTGCAAAAGCTATCGAATTCGTTAACCTCATTCACATAAAATGGTGGATTTTAGGGTCATTAGATTAGGGTTGAGCCATCGGGCCTCACATCCTCAGGTTGCCTAAAAATCCCTTTAAAAGGGAATAAAGCCAAATATTATATATTAGACTAATTTGATGCATAGAGGTGTCGTTATTGTTTTTTTGAGGATAGTCAATGCCTCCTACTTTATGTCCAAGGGACCATGAGCCAAATTAACTCCGAGATAAAACATATAAGTTGGAATAATGTAATGCATAAGTTCTTTTAAAACATGCATCTCTTTTTTGGATAATTTTTTAAAACATGCATCTTCTAAACATTGTCACTTTTCAAAACACAATTCGGAAAGCTGATAGTCCAGTTTACAAAATCCACTTTCAAAACACTCATTCGAAAAGCCGATAATCCGATTCACAAAGTCCACTTTCAAAACACTCATTTAGAACACATACAGAGGTTCACATGCTTTTAAAAACACTATTTCAAATGCATTCAATGGTTCTTATACTGTTAAAAACACTATTCAAATCACATTGGATAATTGTAACGCTTTTCAAAACACTACTTCCCAATACGTATACGGAGGTTCTTTCACTTTTCTAAAACATTGCTCACAACACATTCAGAAGTTCTTATACCTTTTAAAACATTGACCAACACACTTTCATATATTACCCTATGATGGGTTCTATCATTTCGCCCTATTGGAGGGGTCCACTTACTCTTGTTTAACCCCCAAGAGCAGGGTCTATACCTCATGTTTAATACCCAAGAGTAGGGTTCAAACCTCATGTTTAAACCCCATGAATAAAGTCCAAACCTCATGTTTAACCCCCATGAGTAATGTCAACTTCTCTCGTTTAACCCCCAAAAATAGGGTCCACTTACTCTTGTTTAACCCCCCAGAGCAAGGTCCAAACCTCATTTTAACCCTCAGGAGTAGAGTCCAAAACACGTTTCAAAACGAAACTTATTCGGATTTTCAAATAAATGTCTTTCACAAATCACTTCTTATGTTTTTCTAAAACTTTCAAAATGAACACTTTCGATGAAGAAACCGATTCAAAAAAGCCCAAAACAAATGCAATGCGATGTTATTTCAAAGTTAAACACTTTTTGTAACGCCCCCAAACCTAGACTCAGATATGGGATCTGTATTCATCCCGGATTCAGATTCGTTGCCTTTCACAATCCACAAGCCGATAGTCACATGACATTGACCCAAATCATGGGCCCACTAGTAAGATCCAATAGTCCACATGTTCACATTTGTTTTCCTTATATCCATTTAATTTAATAATCATATTTGAATAAGTGCAGAAGCGTATTTGATATTCACTAATCTCATATGTTCATATCAAAATGTGGAAGTGTACTCTAAAAGCCACAACGATCACAATAATCCAATAGTCATGAGTCAAAATGAAAATGTCATTGGGGTGCCCTCTCACCCAAATATACAAAGGAAATGTCTACAAACCAAAAGATAAGGACCTGATATAAAAGGGGATCTCAAAACATGTTTGTAACAGTGATACTAACAAAAGAGAAAAGTTGTAGATACCATAGCAAGTCCCTCAAATGGAGGACCTGTAATAGTAGTTAGTCTGAAAAATAAACGACTGGGTTAGTCACAATCTGTAAGAAGTCTAGAAGACTATAAATAATCTGAAGTAAAACACATTGAAATACTAGCATGTCCAAAGGTCAATACAAGGTTAAATGGATATTAAAGTAGTAATCACAATCATACTAGTATGAAGCAATAATAATCACATGTCAAATAGAATGTAGTTGTAAGCACCTGATTTTGGCGCGACTCCTAGTTCCAGCACTTCTCTTCGAATCAGTAGACGGGCAAAGCAATACCCAACATCTTTTCGTAATCTAGCCAACTTCAACTGATCAAAGCCAACCCCTATCCGCCCACCCCCTTTATTCGGTTCATTTATCAATTTTCTTGTATGAGAAATAGTATTTTGTTTTTTTTTCAAATTATTACCAAATATATATACTATTTGTATACTTTTACACCCAATTTTCAAAAAATAATAATTATGGTTTATCATTATTATTACTATTTCTTTTTTCTATTATTTATTTTCTTCTCTTTTATTTTTTTAAGGATATGCTACACCCAATTTGGCTGTCCCCTTGTGTCCCCACACCATAAGCTGACATGGGATGGTGTACTTATTTTTATTTTTATTATTTTTTCTTTTCTTCTTTCTTTTTCTTTTTTTTCTCTTGCTCTTTTTTCTTTCCTATTATTTTCTTCTTTTCCTTTCCTTTCTCTTTTCTCTCTTTCTCCTTTTTTTTTCTTCTTCTTGGTTCAATTTTCTCCCTGGCCGTAGCCTGCACAGTAGAAGGGGAAAAACCCCTCCCACCTCTCTCTGCTGCTCTCCTCCCTGATTCTCCCTCCTCCCGTCTCTCTCCTTCCCTACGTCCTCACCTCTCTTCCCTCTCTTCTCTACTCCCACCTCTCTTCTGCCCTAATCCTCTTTTCTCTCTCTATTCCCTCTCTCTCCTCACAGGCGATTGTGCTCTGCCCAACCCCGCCTCTCTATCTCTCCTCTGCGCCCTTTGCACTCTCTCTATCTCCCCCAAATTTTCCCTTTTATTTTCTTGTAACATCCTAAACCCAGGCTTCAGCCTTGCGCCTGCCCCTTTTTTTTCTCTGGCTGATTCCTCGATCCAGCCCCTGTCTTAGCAGCACAACCCAACTTGGTTGATGCCGACCTCACAGCACCTTGAGGACCACCCCTCCGCTCTTTGAATCTAGGTTTTACAATTAGGGTTTGGGGATTTTAAAAAAGAGAAAAGGACACAAGATAAAGAGGCGGCAACAAGGGGGATGGTGGAGGATCTGAGTCGAGAGCACTATACCAGGGGAGGGTCTCTCTGAATTCTTCCTCTCGCTGGTGGGGAGCGCAAGGGAGGAGAAAGAAAAAGAAAGAAAAAAAGAAGAAGAAGAAGAGAGGAGGAGGAGCAGGCGTTTCATGCCGACGCACCACCTCCCCTCGCCGGAGCTAGCTCTAGCCCTAGCTTTGACCCTACAATTCTCCCTTTCCTCTCTATCTCTCAGACCTCTCTCTCCATTTTCTCTCCCCTATTTTCTTCAGCTCCTTCTCATTATCTCTCTTTGCTCGCCCCGCTCTCTCTTTCTCTCTCTAGCCAAGCCCAGTCTCCGACGCTCGCCCCCCGCCTCTGCTCTCTTCCCCCCTCTCTCTAGTCGCCGGTGCCATCCTGCCTCCTCTTCCCTCTGCTCTCCTCTCCTCCCTCTCCTCTTCTCCCCCTCCTCTCCTTTCCCCCCTTTCTGTTGGCCGACGGCGCAGGAGAAGGGGAAATCCCCTTCTCCTATTTTCTCTCTCTCCCTTAGTCTCTCTCTCTCTCTCGCTCTCTCTCATCACGGGGGAGTTGTGTCCTGCCCTGAGCCTCCTTTATCCGTTGATCTGACCCGTCTCCATCCCTACAAACATCAGGCTCTGCCTGCATCCACTAAACCCCATGCTGCTGCAACCCCTCTCAACACCGTCCATGACGCCCACCATGAATAGAACCTGGCTGATGATCTGACCTCTGCTGAGTCTCAAAATAGCATAACCCCGTTCACATCCGACTCCTCTCTTCAGCATCTCTTCGGCTACCGGTAGCTCTTCATCAATTTCATGATCCAACTTCCCATACAAGCCATTCTTTACTTTGCCCAACTGCTTGAGAAACTAAGAACAAGGATCTTCTACATGTGTGCTACACAGAGAGATGGCTTCTTCTATATCTTCTCAAGTTTGGTGTAATTTTTTTTTTATTTTCCTTATTATCTTTTCTTCTTATATTTATGAGCAATAAATACTTTTTTGTGACCCCTGAAAGTAGGTGGTTAGAAGTCTATTTTTGATAAAATAAAAGTACTGCTAAAGTTAGAATGATAAAGTTGTTTTGTTATTTTCTTAGTTGTTCAAATGATAGATTAAGGTTAGTTAGAAAAATGAATGTTGTGATTGAATGATGCAGATCACATGTTAGGTCTTATATTCACTACTGAACACTGCTACTTGTTTAGTTTATTTTTATAAAGGTTGCTCCTGCCATAAGGTGAATTGTGTTGTTAAAGGTTTCCATTTGTTCTTGAAATTGTGTGAATGGTTTCTCCAATTGATTTAGGCACGATAATTGATTTGTATCTTAAGAATACGGGATTGTTTAGATGAGTAAGCTACTGGTTAAGTGTTATTTGAATGATGCTGTGATTGTATTCACTTCTAAAAAGAACAATACTGTTGGTTTGAGATACCAATAATGTCAAACAACCTTGCTGCAAGATGACTTGGGAACTTTCTTGCAACTTGGAGTTCATATATATATATATGTGTGTGTGTGTGTGTGTGTGTTTGTTTGTTTTTCTATTTAACTATACTGTACACTTGTAGAGGATTAGATCCAGTTTGGGTACCTGAAGTAGTTACATGTGTGTTTCATTGGTTTTCCCATGGTGTGGGTCTGACATTGTTCACACAACTATTAAGGAAGCAGTATACTTATTATTGTAGTGTGAGTTGTTATCTGTTATGATGAGGCTGATCTTGTTGTTGTCCAAGTTAGTGTGTGTCAAATCAAATAGGGTGCAGCAGCACGGGTTCACTGCATTGGCTTCTGCCTAAAGAATTCTTCCTCAAGTGTATATTGAGTTATTAAGAAGTTCAGCATAGTTTCATTTGTAGATTGTATAAGGAATAAAAATTATTTTCCTTGAGATTTGAAATTTTGTCATAGGTTAATGTATTCAGGTAAAGATTTTCACTACAAGATATGTAAGATTTAGTTGCGAAAGGGCAGCTGTTCATAGCTATTCTTTATTTTAGGTGATGTAGATCTAATGTTACCATCTTTAATAAAATGGAATTTGGCATGATGGTACATCTTTGTTTAGAAATTTTTTCCAGATTTTGTCTCTTCAATTTATACTTTTGGGTTCTATGAATGCTATGACCAACAACATAGACATCCCTTGGCTTACTTAAATAAGGATTTGCATTTTTTATATAAAACATGGTTGCTTTGCTATATAGAAATCCTCTACAAATGAATGATATTGTATTAACATTTTATGGTTTTATATGGTCATGGGAAAAGCAACAAACAAGATATGTTCTTAACCTTTGATTTATTTCAATTCATTTACACTAGGTAACTTGTCTAACTACAAATTATTTTATGTACATGAGATATTCAAAGACCATATTTGTAGGGTGGTGATGTAGCTGCTCTAGTTATGAAGCTTTATGCAAAAAAGTAAATGATTAGTGATTTTATACTTAATACTTAAGGACTTTAGGTTATGTATTCTATAACTTAATTCACTAAGTCTAGATTGTATATATATGTGAGTGTATGATGAATATAAATGGTAGATGGATACGGAGCTGTCGGGTGGACAGTGATGATGTTGTGGGTGTATGGACATATTTGGAGTGTTTTTTTGGATATGCAGACTATCAGGTTATTG
>JAOXJP010116453.1:0-11393 GCA_025762735.1 Platanus orientalis
CCCTTCCCTTGTGTGGCCATTGAGTGGCTCACAAGGGGGGTGGCGTAGAGGATTTCAGGCGAATCAAAATCAATGCACCTAACATTCATATGGCTATGGGCTTCCACCACAGAGGATCATGAGTCCCGGCCCCCGGGTAGGTGCTGCGTTATACTCCCCATAATCAAGTCAACGTCTCAAGTCCTATTATTGCATAGTTTAATGTAAAAAATAAAATAAAAAAAATTCTATCTTGCACCTTACGTTCTGGGCCCTATGAATGCATCCATTTCTATGGTCAAATTCAATCAATGACCATCTCTGGCATAACTTTATACATGATTATGGAGAGGAAATTGTCTACAGTTTGAAAATTATTGTCAGCACCGAAAAATGATAGTGCCCCCCCTGCTCGGATTGATATCCTCTGCAATGCCTCATGAGACAAGAAACAAAGGGATGGGACCCATTCACTTTTGGGGGTGATATCCTCTGTGATGCCTAATGAGACAAAACACAAGGGGGTGGAACCCATTCACTTTTGGGGGTGATGACCTCTGCGACACCCCCTTATATTAACCCAGTGGATTGAACCAGGCTTGTTTAAAAGTTTCGAATTATATCATAAGGTTTTGGTCAGTTGACCCCTCTGACTTGATGTCTAGGTAGGTGGGTTCTGATAATTGTGATCATACTGTCTTTGACTAGAAAAGTGAATAAATTCGAATTAATATAAGGAGAAAGATTCTCTATGTTGACACAGGCTTATGCAATTGTGCCATTGATACATGATGTGGTTTTGAATTTGATGTCTCTTTTTTAACACTCGAACACTTTTTTAAACCCCAAACACAGTGTCAGCTTATAATTCATCATAAACACTACAGATACTTTATCATCGTAGAACATGTTATAATCCTTTCACTTTCACATGCAACATGAGCACAAATCACCTAATGAACAAGATTTAATGATGAAATCAAACACTTAAACATCTCTTAGATATGATTCAACTTGCGCGAGTAGCATGAATCGATAATCAGGAACCATATTAATGTTGTCTACCACTTCCCTTTGCCCATGCTTTTTAATTAACAAGTAGGGACAGTAAATGTGGATTTTCACGGGAAAAGTTTATTGTGATTGGATTATTTAAGCATCTGTTTTATAGAATATTGTCTAAAACATTCATGGAAAATTTTAACTTAATTGAGATGGTTAGAGTAAAATCCAATGGTAAAAATCATTTCATTACATTTATTTTCTATTTGGAATCCATGGTTGATCTCTATTTGTAGGTTTTGAAATAATTACTTTCTTTCTAATGTATTTAGTGCCACATTTATTATCTTCTTTGTTTTCATTTAACTGTTAAAGTCCTCGTTTATGTCAAGCATGACACATGACACATATTTTGCTATTATTATCTCCATCGTTTTAAATATGCTTTTTGCTCTTATCCCTTGACCACCTCCTTCTCCAGCAAAAATTCAAAATCAGGACAACCCTTCGCAACTCTGGAGGTTTTAGAGGGTGGCCATTATTTGAAGAGTAACTCGATCAAGAACATGTCTAATGGGGGTTCGTATCACCTGTGACAGGGTAAATACACCGAATTTTTATGACGTGAAACAAGAGAGGTGGGGTCTATGCATTTTTTGGTGGGATCCACTCCCGTCACTGGTGATTTCATCCAAGAGATGAGGGTGGTCTCCAACACTGCCCTTTCTATGTAATTTACCATTTGAAGTTTCTTGATAACTCGCAAATAACAAATTATTTTGACATGCTAGATTTTGGTACATTTATGCCTAAAAAATTTACCAAATCTTAGAAAGATTGAATGGCTAACTAACCTAATTTACTGGTTAACACCAATACATTCGAAAACCTTCTATTTTTTATTTTTGTGGTATCAACTCAACATCCAACAAAGACGCAACCACACCAGCCGAAGTTTGAATCATCTCTAGACTGAATGGAGAGATATCATGCCAATACCAATACCGATAAGTGCGTGACATAATGCATGACAAAGGATGTCTTGGGAAATATACATGGATCAAGGAAAGGTTGATAAACAATTATCTGTGTTTTTTCATCAATGTACCCTTTGTCAAGCATTGTGTCACGGCTGGATATATAGGTATTGGAGTGTTATCTCTCTATCCAGACCGGACATGATTCAAATCCAATACTGAATGTTCCATATTAGTGGGAATGCAACAAATGTCACATGAAGTATTTCAATTGTTGATCATTACCTCTTAAACTCCAAAGCCTCATCCTCAGCATGGGTGGTCGCAGCTAGGGGTGTCAAGGAGCCGAGCTGAGCAAAGCTTTGCCCAGTTAAACTTGAATTTGCCACACAAGGATCATGCTCAAGCTTATCTCAGGCTGATGAGCCTAAGGTGCCAAAGTTCAGTTTCAGCTTATTAAAAGTGACTTGAGCTTGGCCCAGACATGGCTCAGCAAACCAAATTCAAGCTTACAGCTTCAGACCTAAAAATTAAAGCCCAAAAGGCTACGAACCAAACCTGCTCCTAGTGGCTAAAAATATAACTTGTTGATATAGGTTTAATAGTCAGATTATTACAAGCTATATCTATATATATTATGTATCAAAATATCTAATGTTTAAATACATAATATAATAAGCTATATCTATATGTATTATGTTCAGGTATAAAACCCCTATCGAGCTGACCCTAGTATATCTTGACTCAGGCTCACTCAGCTAAACAAGTTTAATTGGAAGCTCCGGCTTAACTTGTGAGCTTGAAACAAGGATCAAGCTGAACTCATGACAAGTTGACCTAACACGGAAAGGATCTTCTCTTACCGGCCTATGACCTGTTAGTTAAGGTCCTGTCTAACAGGTGGTAGGACATGATTGGTGGGAAAAAGTGAATTGCATTTTTTCAAAAATTGTAATTCACTTTTTCCCTCCAATAATGTATTACTACCTATCTATTAGATAGGACCTTAACAGGTCATAAGCAACAGGAGAGGATCTGGTCTCGAGCTAACACCGCTCATTGACAGCCCTAGCTGTGGCATCACTTCTTAAGAGAAAGGTTAGAGGGGCGAGTCTTCCAACTAACATTCCACAGTTATTTGTGATGTTGATTACTTCTCGTACCAGCGGTGCATGTCCAGGCTGTTTACCGGTACACCATAAAAAAAAATTTAAAAGAAAGTAAGAAATTATTTTGTTTGCCCTTTAGGAAGCTATTATTGCATGGGAGAGGATCGTCTGTTTCTGGTAGACTGTTCCTGATTTTTTCCATCCTTTTCCTACAGTTAAACTCAGCACCAAGTTCCTGCTGATTCACAGCAGACGATCCATTATCTGATTCACAATACATCAATGCCAATGCTTATCAATTTTCAGCGTTGATGTGTCCACCTCCTGATGCCATTCTGATGCATCAGTACAAAATTCATTTGTACCTAATCTTTTCAGTGTTTTTTTGGGCCTGCTGACGAGGCAAAACTTATCAATTAGGTGAATCGCAAGATACTTCCTATCCTCCAAACATGAATATCCATTTGTGCTGTCTCACTCCACTTATCTTACTCTTATCATGAAAAATAATAAGGTACAATAAGGTTATATTGGTCATTCGCTGCATATCATTTAATTCACGATAAACCCTTTGGTAATTAGGATTTAATGATAGAAGTACAAAATGTAACGTGACATTTGTGCTTCTACTTAAGTGCACGAGACGACACACTATTAAATCAATCAATGATTCTCTGTTTTGAGACAGACCTCTAAAGACATTCCATTGTTCCTTTAACCTCTGCTGAGAGACGGGCTGACACATCAGCATCGAAAGTGATTTTTACTTTTTGGGGGCAAGTGTAAATCATTTCCGATGCTGATGTAGCCGCCCCTTGACCTCCTCAGAGGTTACCATCAATGGAGAAAACCCTCGCTGTTGATTGCCTACTCTTATCACTGGGAATCTAGCCAAAATACTTCAGAATGTGTGATCTTATTGGATATTTTTAAGTGATGATTAACTTTTTCTACTTCTAATCAACTAATTTCCAAACACTCGCACCAAACACGCCATCGACCCGGATCTCCTTAATTTACCTTCTTATCACTTGTAATTATTATTATTTATCTTTCTAGTTAGGGGTAGTGCAAATGGATCATTTAGCGTATTTGATCGATTAAATATTCATTCGTTTAAACAAAAATTCTAATTATGAAAGAGGCAAATATGGATTTATATAAATCCCCTTTGGTTAAATATCCATATTCTTTCTTATATATTCTCACACACGCAAGCATGCAGTAATAATTCAAAAATTAATGATGGTTGAATGGTCTAATTCGGTTAGACCGGTAAACTGACCCGGTTCAACACATTAATTTTATATATGTTGAGAATAAAACAAAGCATCTCATTTAAGTAAAAAAATTCTATGTTTTACACCCAAAAAAAAAAAAAAAAAAATACAAAAGTTCCTATAAGAGGAAAACAAAGGTTCAAACATTTGATTAAATCGATCAAGGTTATTGGTTTACCATATAACTAGTCAACGGTCCTTGTTAATAGGAATGCTAATTGACCACGCATTTAATGCAGATGTAGCCAATACACGGTGGAGATTAGACTTAACAGCTTTTAAGGTCCGGGTTTCAAGCTAATCTTGTTTTATAGAATTATCATGTTTCGACTTTTAAACATAAGAAATTAAAGTAATTTGATGAACGTTGGCAGGCATGTTTAACACACGCAAGTCTGACGGATGTCCCACTGCCCTGAAACTGACCCATGGCATAGCGACACTATTCGTGTCGCATGTGGACTAAAGGTACATGAACAGTCATTTGATCTCCATCATAGTCTGCATTAATTAAGATTGCCTCAATGAAAATTTGGGTAGGGCTTCTATTAGGCCAATGCTTTCTTAGAAGAGTAGGTTGCAATACCACTCTCAAAATGGGAGGACATGGTCCAAGACCTATGAAAGGGAATGACATACTATGGTTTGTAGAGGTCTCACGCTATACTGGACTAGTACTCTTGGCTTGTAAGAGGGTGCCCCGCTATACTACCAACCACAAGAGGGTGACCAGCTTATTGAGGGGTTTTGTGGTACTTGAGACAATGCTGCCTCCCTTCCACACTTTTTTTATAGTTGTTATAGTACAATTAGGAAACTATCTAATTATGGGCAATGATAAACTTCTCGGATTCAGATTTTGTATGTAAAATCTATGTGCAATATATGTGTAGGGATTTGAGAACACTCACATCAACATTGTGAAGTAATAAACATGTATTTCAAAAAATATAAATTACTTTTTAATGCTGATGTGAGTATTCTTAGATCCGCCCCTACATACACATTATGCATGAATTTTGTATGCACAGAAGGTGGGCTGGGAATAAACATATACTGTTATGCATTTGTATGTATGAAATTGGAAGAAAGGAAAAGAAAGTGAAATGATAGAAAGAATGGTTCCCAACCCATGTGACCTTTGTTTTTATTTGGCCACTGGGCGCACTTGAGAGTCATATGTGTGCATACATCAACAGAATCTATATAAAACTGGGAAGTAGCCAACCATGAAATATATCAACTGAGGGGATTTGACCCCTGGCCTCCACTATGGGAGGGTTGCAGCCACCCGTGCATAAAAAAGTCTAGACTTGGTTTCCAACCAAAAATTATAAAGAAGAGAGAAAAAATTGAAATCTTAGACCACTAGAATCTTTTTCATTGAAAATTGTCATAATCTATCAATTTGAGATGGAATTACGAAACAGGTCATATTTAAGAATGTGAAAGAAAAAACACAATGCAAACAGTCATGACAAAGGCAACCATCCTAAGAAAAAAAGTTCAACTTTCTTAGGAAAGGTATAACTTTACTGTCAAACAAATGCATACGTTACCAAGTGTGGTGCTAAGAGGGACTACGAAATTAAATACGTGGTCATTTCTGAAAGCAACTAACAATTCAGATGAAATGAAATGAAATGAAAACCAGGATACGAGATGAGTACCTCTATATTCGTTTAAAATTACTTCCTATTAATTTCATGAGGATTGTTTTTCTAATAGACAATTTAGATTGATCACATCATCACTTCACATAACTAGAAGAACCAAAGAGGAGGCCGATTGTTGTGTAGAAACCTTCTATTGCTAATCAAGCTCTTCACCTTTTGTCAATTTTGTATAATAAAATGCCCTATAAAAATGGTAATCTCAATAACTTAATTTAGATTTTGCATAATTTTTATTTTTATAATGCAAAAACATGAGAAAGCTGAGTAATGAATCATACCCCATTTGGTTCTACCTGTTTATCCCACAATCAACTAACTTAAAATCATGAACTTCTCAACCCTAATTGACAAAAAAAGAAAAAGAAAAAAAGAAACAAAAAAAAGAACTCATCTTATTCATCACCAAAGCATGAATAAATAATAGAAGTAATTCCATTTTTGGGTTCTCATAAAGGATTTTTTTTATTGAGAAAAAAAGATTTCATATTTATCGACAAAAGAATTCATTTTTTAAAACCTAAAATAACCTTATTTTTAGTTTTTATCTAACTAATATGACTCAAGATTCTTCAGTCCACATTAAAACATCACACTGGTTTGAAATCAAGTGGCAACCAAACATAGCCTTAAAATATGCTCATTTACATTTGAATTATTATCCCAACAAAACACATCTCCTCCTTATTTTTTTGGGAAAGGATTTGCTACATTCAATTTGTCTGTCTCCCCATCACACACACAAAAGTGAGGTGTATAGGGTTAAAACTGTAAAAATAGTTTTCAAATGAAAAATAGGTACCTATAAAATGCAAAGCGGATTTTCTACGGCCAAAAAGTGTACAACAACCCTCAAATGCCAGACACTGGTAGATATATGGTGAAAAAGTGTAAAAACACTTAGAACTAGATGCAAGATGTTGTGGTTCATTTTTCCTGTTATGTGTAGTCCAACGGCACTTTAGGGTTTCTGTATGCTCTTTCGCAATAGGAAATCCCCTTTGACATTAATGGAGTTTATAGGGTTAAAACCATTAAAAATGTTAAAATGAACATTTGTTTTTTGCTTTCTTGTATTTTGCTAAAATAACATTTGCTTTCTGTTTAAAAGAGACGCCAAATTCAAAAAGCCATAACGAATCAGCCTGTGGAGTGTGATGTGGGGACAAACAAAATTTTGGTAGATCCTTACCGTTTTTTTAGGCCAGCTTTTGTGCACACAAAGGATGTGAACAAAGTGTGTGCATGAACTAGGGGGCTCACATATCAGCACTGAAAAGTGATCTGCACTTTTTGGCGGTGCATTTATCACTTTTTGGGATTGATGTGTCTGCACCCAGCGAGGCTTTTCTAAACCCTAAACCCTAAACAAACGCCTAGGTCAAGGGGTAGCCACATAAATGTCAGAAGTGATTTACACTCACCCCCAAAATGTGAAAATAACTTTGGGTTGATGTTTCCACCTGTTTGATCCTCAACAGAGGTTAGAGGAGGTTAGGGGTTGGTGTATAAAATCCAAGCCAGTCTGCACCCTGTCCATGCATACAAAGATTACGTGTACACAATCCGAAGGGCTTTTTTTTGGGTAGAACTAGAAAGAAAAGTATATACGAGGGTGTATTTGTATTTGTATGTCTTGCCGCTCGACGTAATGAACTAATAATTCTTAAGAAGTTTTATAGTTTTTTTTTTTCTTGGAGAATGATTGTCTGTTTTTTCTCTTTTATTAACAAAAATGCATTCTCACAATAATCAAATGGAGCAAGGTTATTTTGGTAATTTTAACTTTCTAAAAATAATTTTTGTGTTAGAGGCTTGTTTGCGGTTTGTTTGGTTGTTATTAAAGCGGGAGTCATGATAAAGCGAACAATAATCCCTCAAGGCCTTCCATTCAAAAACCTCTTTCGACCCATTTCAGCATTCCTCCTCTCTTTTTTCTTGGCAGAAAGTTCCCGTTTTTGCCTTTTCAATCTCGCATTACTTCTTAGTTTTCGAACCAGATCTGTAATCTTCCTCCGTTCCGGCATGGTTTATCGATTTCTGTGCATCACGAGCGTCAGAATGCCGGTAATATCGCTGTAATTGGTAGAAACTCGCCGGAGGAGCGGAAAAGAACGGTTAAGATTGAAGGAAACCTGACCGACTATTCAAGTTTGGCTTTGGACCTGATTACTTAGTTAGAGAGATCGTTAGGTTGCCGGAAATTCGAGTTTCGGTAATCTCTGTTTGTCTCGTTTCGTTGAAGGGAAGATTTTGGTTGCTGGTGTATGGTTGGGAATACTGCTTTCCGGAAAAGTTCTGTTTAGATTCAGGTCGGAGTTAGTTAGCTCGTCTGTTCTCTTCGTCGAAATTGCTGGACAGAGTTGGTCCTGAAAATCGCCTGAAAGCTGAGTGGAAGTTAGATTTTCCTCCTTCCGGCCTGGAAGATTTGGAGTAAAAATTGAGCAAAATTCAAGCTCGTTTGTGTAAGGTAGTGGTGTAATTCACAGGAAAAGAGTTAGAGATTTTTCAAGTTTGATGGCTGGAAGTGCAGCAAAATGGCAAGCGCTGAGATCGGTAGTAATAATCGCGCTCCGATTTCTTCTGGCTTCTGTGGTTGTTTCGGCAGAACGGAGCCTGAGACACGAGGCTTCTTCAAGATATAAAGGACCTGAAGATGTTGAATCGGATTATGTTCTGAAAGTTTTTAATTTCTTATGGCAGTCAGATGAATCGAGTTACGAACACGTCTGGCCCGTAAGTATGTAAATCTCCAGTTCTTTCTGATTGAATCTTGTTTTCATGAGATTCCATAAAGAAAAAAGTTAAAGTTATTGGAATTATAGTTTGTAAAGTAAGTAAAAAAAGGTGTGGTATTTGTGATTATTCCCTTTTGTTCTAAAGTGTGAGAAGCTGATTTTGATGTGGATTTCCTTTACAGGATATGAAATTCGGCTGGAAAATCGTTGTGGGTACAATAGTCGGATTCTTTGGTGCAGCGTTTGGGAGTGTAGGTGGTGTTGGTGGGGGTGGGATTTTCGTTCCCATGCTTACCTTGATTATTGGATTTGACGCAAAATCATCGACAGCGATGTCAAAATGTAAGAGTTAGATGCGACTTGTCTGTGATAATCATTCGCCAAATAGTTTTCCTCACTCTAAATCTTTTACCCGTGCTGCAAAAAAATAAAAATCAGCAACTTATCTGTTGAAGAAATAGATGTAAGCAACTTTTTAATTAGAGATGAAATATTGATGCAGTGGATCTGATTGCATGAGCTTTTAGGATTCAGGAATGTTTTAAATGTCATAGCTAGAGTCAAACTAGATCAGAGGCTGTATCCAAATTGAATTAAAACTTAGTTCTGTGCTTGAACAGAGCTTTGGAGGGTTAAAAATTCGTCATGCAGTCTGTTTTTACTTTCTATGAATTATTAGTGTCTGGTTCACTTTTCATGTACTGAATTTTCATGGGCTCCACAAACTCGATAATTTTCCCGGCATATTTGGGAGGCCACAGGATCGCCTTCAGCCGAAGAAAAACATTCAAGCATTTCTGCTGTGTTTGACAATTATCAATTGTCCCATTGAGCATAACGGGACTGGCAACAGTAACATGTGCTGGTCTCGTTAGTGTTTAGTGGGACAGGTATGTCAACACAGCAGTGATGCTAGAGTGTTTTCCTCTGGCATCTGTTGGAGATGATTCAATCCCTATTTTGAAGTAATTGATTGAGCTTTTGAATCTTGGGATGTGGTTGAATTAAAACATGGAAGCCATTATTTGGTTAAGTTTGTTTTCCTCAGATGTGCTTTGTAAGACAACTTTTTCTTTTATGTCATCAGTACCAATAGAGGTAAATTCAGCTCAATTGGGAATTTCTTTGTATTCTGTTAGATTAATCCACCCTAGTAGAAATGCTGAGGTTATGGTTTGTTTGGCTAGGTATGATCATGGGTGCTGCGGCCTCATCTGTTTATTACAATCTTAAGCTAAGGCATCCAACACTTGATCTGCCCATTATTGACTATGATTTGGCGCTGCTCTTCCAACCAATGCTCATGCTGGGTATTAGTATCGGAGTTGCTTTTAATGTGATCTTTGCTGACTGGATGGTAACAGTCCTGCTAATTATTCTCTTTATAGGTAATGGTTGTCTAAATTGCACATTTCATGCTATGTGTTCAGCTTCAATTGCATCCTTGATTGATTATGGTGGTCTGCAGGCACATCAACGAAAGCATTTTTCAAGGGTGTTGAAACTTGGAAAAAGGAAACCATAATTAAGAAGGTAGTCCATACTTCATTGATTCTCTATGTTAGAAATGTTATATGAGCTAATTCAGCTTATCCTCCCCTCATGAGACTTTCTTGTTTATATTTTCAGGAGGCTGCTAAACGCTTGGAGTCAAATGGTGAGTTGGACTATGTTTTCTTTATTGTCAGGTCATGGAGGATCCCTTATGCCCTAGTTTTAACTTTTCTTAAAATGAAGTGCATCAACTTTTCCCATATAATCAGGTACAGGTAGTGAAGAAGTGGAATATAAGCCTCTTCCCGGTGGCCCAAGCAATGACCCTCAAAAGGAAACCAAAGAGTCTGGAGAAGCAGAGGTTAGCATGCTCTTATAAGTTGTATTCGCCCTTTAGAGCTTGCAAGACTAACTTCAATGTCAATCCCAGGTCACTATTCTTCAGAATGTCTACTGGAAAGAACTTGGCCTTCTTGTTTTCGTCTGGGTTGCGTTTCTTGCTCTGCAAATTTCTAAGGTTTGCTCTTATTCCTATCTTCTCTTTTTCTAAAAAGCCTACTTCTTTGGCTTTGCCTGTGCTTTTAAGAATGCATCAGCTAATCAATGGAAAATCTGTGCCTCTTGGACTCAGAACTTTACGACAACCTGCTCGATAGCATATTGGGTTTTGAACTTTTTGCAGGTATCTTCCAATGCTTTGATTAGATGCAAATGGTCTCTGCTGTTTTTACTTCTTTGGGTAAATGTGCTGGGATTGAGCCGTTGGCATCATTTTTGCAGCCCAAATCACTGCCCATATGAACTATGTGCTGAGCTACAGTAGTCTCTTGAACTCTGGCTTTGAAGCATGAAAGTAAAAGAAAATTCCTTCCTTTGTGTTGCAGATCCCTGTTGCTGTGGGTGTGACCTTGTATGAGGCAATTAGTCTGTTCAAAGGACGGAGAGTGATTGCATCCAAGGGAGATGCAGGGACAAACTGGAAAGTACATCAATTAATTTTATACTGTTTGTGTGGTGTACTGGCTGGGGTAGTCGGTGGGCTGCTTGGTCTAGGCGGAGGCTTTATTTTGGGTCCTCTTTTCTTGGAGCTGGGTATCCCTCCTCAGGTGTGTTGTGGGTATATTTCTAGTACAGTTTGGGG